>JAQGBM010000045.1:0-20618 GCA_034698405.1 Symphylella vulgaris | reverse complement strand
TATTAGGAAACACTTCTATCCAGTCACTGTTATAAACCACTGGAACAAACTTCCGAAGCAAATTTGTGAATGTGAAAATGTGAACTCTTTTAAAAACACTGTCGACAAATTATGCAATTATTTTTAGATTTTAACGTACTCAAGTTACTTTTTCTATTTTTTTTTACCACTATTTTATATAATAGTGTAGCCTATGCAACAAGCCTCAGGCTTTCGCATTATTGTGTATAATAATAATAATAATAATAATAAACCAAGGTACCGGGAGTATAGTGAAAACTCATTTGTGATTGTTCATAAATACTCCGTATATATATACCGGTATATATAGGCTGACATTTATATACTGTAGATAGCCTATAGGCTAGGTATAGAAATACGGGAAGTTTTAATACTCCGTAGTATATATCAGAGTGTATAATCTTTCTCCCTTTTTTGAACAATTCATTATAGTACGATGGTGGAGGGCTGGAGGCCACACGAAGTTTTCTACATCCTATTATTGTCAAGACTCCGTGAGCCATCCTTCGACAAGTCCATTTATCTCGGACCATTTTCTTGGGTACACTGTTGTATTGCCTGGTTACGCCTGTCCGTAAGACTGGGCTTATCCCTCTTTTTCTTAAAACAAAAGTCAGGGTAGTCGCCTGTCACCATTTTGTTTCAACACCCTCATTTTTCCTATCCCTATAATACCATATACTGCCAGAAACATTTGGAAGATTATCATTTGGGGTGTATTTGTCATCGTTCATGTTGTTTCCTTTAACAACTTTGCATTTCGCGTATATAAAACCTCAGCATATGAAAGTTACATTAGCTTGTCTCTATACTTCCCTGAATTACAACCTACGAAGGCATATGCTAAAATAATTTTCTAAATATACAACTTAATCTATAGCAGGAGTTCCTTAACCCGATCTGATATCCATTCCAATGATCTGGAATCAGTTGCTGATTTCAAGAGGCCTACATTAATAAATCCAAAGATTCCTGCATAGTCAGCGCGAGTGGTTCAGTAGGTTGCGAACTTGCCTTTGAACCCCATTTCGGTCGCTGTCGGCGGTTTAGTGCCCGGCTGAGGTTGGGATCAGAGTTAATGAACCGATATCCTAGCTTTAGTGTATCCCCTTTAAATCGAGATCCCCTCTGCAATCTGCACGTTAAAGAACTATTTAGGCAAAATTCATATCTTATGTTACTTCTTCGTTGCAGTTATGACCTTCGTTGTCGCTTAACGTTAAAAAATCAAATAAGTTAACTTATTCCCTGCACAGTCGATCCTTGTTGCAGAAGTGCTATATGCTTGCATGACACCATAAACGCGCAACGTATGTTCCACTTAATTGGTGATTGCAATTTAGTTTTCGGCTAACTTTTCAACATTTTCACGTGCCGAGAGTCAATCTACCTCAGAAAATTCCTTCTCGTTAGCACATGTTGTGGCAGGTGTTAGACACAAAGGTATACCTGTCATATTATACAACTCGAGAGGGTTGGCATCAGTCACTCATTTACTCGAAAATCCAATAATTCTTCGGATACTTGTATTGCCTCTACAAAAAACTTTTAAGGAAACAAATCATGGTTTAGGTTTTTAAACTATGCGGCGAGGAATTCCAACAGCATACTGCACACTCTTAACTTACGGTTTTTGTCTATATACATAATAAGAGTCATAGGTCTTTTCTTCATTCAGAAAATCAACAAGAAAATTCAACAAATGTGTAAAATTCAAACACAAAGCATTCATGTAGACATACTGTACATTTTCTGTCACATCGCACCACTTTTACAGTTTGATTATACGAAAATTCCAAGTGTGTCTGCTGTCTCAATAATTTGAACTTATAGGAACAGTCCTATATTTCTTTCTGCATATATTACAGTAGGTTACTTATAATATTATGATCTATGTATGACTTGAAACTTCAAATCAATTCAAAATGTTATACATTAATCAATGCGGGACTTTCAGATGGTGGTTTGGGGTGCGTATAGTTCCATTCTGCCACAGAAAAATTCTTCCAGTTTCATCCTTCAGAGTAGCCGCAACTCCCGACTAAACTGAATTCAGGGACTATGTACAGAACCTAATAACCTATAACCTTAATTAATTTTCATCTAACCTGATGTTTCGTTTATGTTAGCTCAAATAACATGAGGCTGAAAAACGTTGTAGTCTTGTTTAAAAATGTATGAATTTGTGGAGTTTATAGCTTTAAACGTTACGGTACCACATGAGTTAAAGATACGACTTACAGTTTGTATTTTAGGCAATACAAGTAACCGGTGTAAAGTTAGATCTTCCATACTAGCTACTGTAGTTCCCAAAAAGTCAAACTTGGTTAAATATAATTCAGTGACAATTCACTATTTAATTCTTAAACAGTACAGTCCTTCTGGCAAAGCCGTGGGACGACCGAGAACGAAGCTCTCGGTGAAGAACGCCTTGGAATTCCTTCTGATTCCTGTGGCGGAAGAACGTGACCATTGGAAGACCCTCCTGGGGCTGCTGCCCTCGCGACCCGAAAGGAGTAAGCGGGTTTGAAAATGGATGAATGGAACAGTACTGTTTCTAATATAATTATATACGAGGTATAGCCTATAACATGACTGTGTTTACTGTTTATACTTCGCCAAAAGTTTAAGGTGTTTACACTCAATACAAGCATCTTTCTTATTAGCTAGAGGTAATAAAACCTGGGCTAAAAAATTTGCTTTTAACGTAACTCCTTTTATTATGTCTCTTGAAGTAAAAACCGCAACATTATTATCGAATTACGAAGCACAGACTGTAGGAATGAAAATATACAAGAAAACAGCTTGCTTTATAAGCAAATCTTCTCCCTGTCACTTCTATCCAAATACCTAATAAAAATATAGTTTCTTGCCTTCTCCTCTTTTTCCGACATCGGACCAAAATAGAATCTGCAAGAATATCTGCCGCGATGGAGGGACGTTTGTGTATTACTTGCCTTATCAGTTATCACAGATTATAAGCTACTATCTGGAACTCCTTAAAATATATCACAGGGGCACAACTTGACATGATTTATTTACGAACAAACTGTCTTTTCAAATTAAAAATAAATTTATTTAACACATACAATTTATTGTTGTATGTTAGTCGTGGAGGATAGGACAAGAAGGAAATTAATATTTTTTTGTAAATTATTCATGTCAAGAGTAAATATATTCTTAACCTGAATATTACTGTGTCTAGCCCATAAATTGTGAAAGTACTAAGTAGGGCCTACTGAATATGCAGTTGCATGTACCGTTACAATATATAAAGAACGTCAGTTTTCACGTATAAAAAAACATTATTATATTATTTTACAATGGAACCTCTATAATAATAAAGGGATAGGTTAGCGAAATCGGTAGCGGCTTCAGACAAGTGTTTCGAAGGGCAAGAATTTGTCATAGTATTTAGGCGTTGCATCTTGTATGAGGATAATGTTGTACACTGCATGCACACGGAAAGAGTACGGTCATCTATAGATTAGCTCGTGTTAACACCTCGTATTAACAGCAGCTTCGGTGAGAGTTCGACATATCCAACGTCCTATATATGTACTCGTAGAATTTAGCCTATGTAAGCTTATATAGGATATATAGGATACCTTAATTCAAGGTGTACCCCTAACGTCAAAAATTTGTAGATGAAATATCGGCTGATGCTTAAAACTACAATATTCAAAATGATGATGCTCGATTAGCCTATTAAGCAAAACCGGAAATTTTGTCAGGACAAAAAAAAGTAGTATTTACTGTAGTTAGGCCTAGTGGGTCTAACTTAAGCCTATACAAATTCTATTAACAATAGTGTATTCTTTTCAAGAGATCTGGAGAATACTCGGTTTTGACATCATATTGCTGTAAATAAAGGAACAACAAAGCTTCTTGACTTTTGTTATACTCTGCGACTTAGAGTTGCTGGTTTAAAAAAATACACCCGACATCATGCATTTGTCAAACTTCGAAGTGTTAGCTTCTGTCAGTCCCGTAATGCAATATGTACGATCATAGAAAGAAATTCAATATAGTTTTATGTACTTCTTTCCTGATGTACATATATCTTTTCTCTTGTCTAATTTACAATGACACGCTAAGTCTATTTAGGGAACAGATGTAGTAGGACTGATGGACGGTGCGTACGGTATGTGACTAAATCTTTGTTTGCGCATTTTTAGACATGATCAACGATACAGTTGTGATCTATTTCCTGGCACTGTTCTCCTTAAGACATTGTACAGAGAAGTAGAGTTGTGACTGATATACAGCTATATGTTCATACCGTAAAAAAATTCTGCAAGTGTGGGCTATTAGGCTGCCTATACACCGTATTTTGGATAATAAGATTAACTTAATGTATTGATAATTTTTTTAGTTTAAGTTAATAATATCATGAGTCTATATAATACTCTTGATAATCTTTATTGTACGAAAAAATACAAATAATTTTGTTGACATAAAGGACAAACTTTTGCTTTAAAGCAAAAAGTCAGCGAATTTTAATTAGGCCTATAGTAAATTTTTGTTCAAAAACTGTGAAATCTGTCTTTGCACTGGTCAGCAAAGAAATAAGATTATTCCGTTCAAACTGCAATAATATAATCCATATAATTAAAAATTTATAAATTATTTTCTGTTAGACAGCAGATATTTTTATTCGGTAAAAGCTTTGCTGCTAAAAGAAAATTTCTACTTTTAGTGGAAAAATTTTCGATTATTCTAAAATGTGATTTTTTGAATAGACTAATACTGCCAGTAGAGTACCTCGTACATTAATGTTAATGAGACAAATTATGGCCCAACATTTCAAAATCACTCAAATTTTTAACCCAGACAGTGAAATGATTTTCTCCCATCAAATCCTATCCAAAAAATAAAGTTATTTCACCACTAAAGTGCTGTTATTACGTAAACTGTAGAATTATTTATGTCTGAACCCTTGGTGAATTCTTTGCATCATATGGCATAATATTGTCGGCTTACCCAAATGCTACAAAAATTCTCATCGGTACAGCCTATATATTCAAAGTTTGTTTGTGTCTGTGATGGGGATCATACCGCCATGGGCAATGAAACGTTACTTTGTTTTTAAGCTTTTTCCATTGAAGATGCATCAGAATTTGGGTGGAATGTTCTCTCTGTGTCTATAGCTGAGTGTTGAGAAGAATTTACAACTGCTACGAATAAGAATTCAAAGTATTCAAAGTAGCCATTATTATTATAAGACTCTGGGGTGTTTAGAATTTTGTGCCTCTGCACGACGAAAGCTCCTGCTTTTCTTATGAAGTTACAGCACACACGCATAATTCCTTGATGCTTTTAATTCCAGAATATGAGAGGAGCCTATTTTAAGTGTGCATATGTTGAACAGATCCCCAGCATTGTCACCGATATTATTTTAATATGTCATTTTAACATTCTTTTACGTACAAAATAGGAATTGTTCGTTTGGCAAAAAATCAAGAATTTAAAAAGGTCCCATGCTCCGAACTAATGCATAGTATTTTTTTATATACGGAATACATAATAAACTTCTATTTATAAAATATCGACACAGGTTTTTCCTTTCGGCTGCGTGTTGAAAAATTTAAATTTAGCCATTATTTTGCTTCCACGTATATTGTTGTAAGTTTATAGAGTCAATTTATGTGTTCATTACTCCTTAATGTGTTGATATGTTAGCATGCTGCATCTCAATATTTTTAAACCAAAGCTGTTTGTAATGAAGTTAGGCAAATATCTCCCATAGGGGACATTTCCCCCAAGCAGCTCTTCTCAAGACATCATCATATCATGTTGATTTAGTTCACATGGGTATTATGTCCCATCTAATGAGCACATTACGTGAAACACGTGCCGCGTATTCTTTTTTAGCGAAAAAAAAAAATGGAATGAAAAAAACTAAAGTGATACGAAGAACGAATACTTTTTTTGTTTCTTTGTTACATAAGTGCTCAAGACTCGAGACAAGACTGATGTATGAAGATACACCACTCTAATTTTTTTTATTAAAAATCTAATTTTGTAAGGGGAACTGCATGTTATCTGTATTATTTACTGTTATTTTTGTTGGCAGGAAACAAAAGAATGAACATGTGACATTATTTTTGAAACTAATATTTCTTTCGCACAGCTGTATTGTTATATAATAAGAATGTCAGAAAATTTTTTATGTTTTGCCCGTAACTTATACCGATACAATATTTTGGTGTACCTATTATTATATAGGCTAATAATTGCCTAGTTTTTAACCCACCTCATTACTTGTATAATTGCCCCACATTATTTTCCAGATCGAGGACTGAAGGATCACTTATCACTACCGGTACCATATAACTTAGTTAGAATAAGTTGCAGGCCAGTCTTGTCTTGAATATCAATATATAGGACGGTGCAATATGCAGGGGCGTCATTTAGGGGGAAGGGGATCGAGTCCCCTAAGTATGGAGAAACATAAAACTGTATAAGTTTTAGTCTAATATTATGAGGTAATTCAGTGTACTGAATTACCTCATACAGATAATAAGTGTAATAATATTAGACTACAACTTATACAGTTTTATGGTCTAATATTATTACACTTAATTATCAGGCCCGGAGCCAGAAAAAAAAATTCGGAGGGGGTTTTGCCGTTTTTGGGGGGGGGGGGGGGGGTTTAATGGAAAATGCCAATTTTTCCTCATCTCGGGGGGGGGGGTTTCACCCGTGAAACACCCCCCTGGCTCCGGCCCTGCTTATTATGAGGTAATTCAGTACAGTTACTGTACTGAATTACCTCATAATAAGTGTAATAATATTAGACTAAAACTTATATACAGTTTTATGGTTCTCCATACTGATCCATTATGTACAGTGTGTTACTTTTAGTGGTAAGTTAATACTATATTTAAAAACTACATTATTTTCCGATTAAATCTCATTATATCGGTATTTCCAGAAAATTCCTGGCTTTCGTGTCATACGCAGCAACAAAATATTCAGCTGAAACGAAAATTTATCGTTTACTTGTGCAATAAAAGTATCATTTCTAATCCTCTTTTTTATCTTTTATTTGACATTGTATTTTATTTGTTGTGTTTTCTTTCGTTCTCATCTTGTGGGAGAATTATAATATTTCTCCACTTATAACAGCTTTTAGAAAACTCTCCGCTGTCCTCAACATGCGCGGCAAACTAGACAGCGCACGCACATGACTGACTGCGGCTGCTATATGCAGTCGGCACTTTGTCACAGACGAATCTTTTCATTTTCGTCGCACATTAATTCTTAATTGCAATTTTTCCGCACTAACTAAGAGATTTTTCACGGAACAAAAGCTACTCGTAACGGTTAAAATTGTTTAATGTTCCACGCATTAAGCGAAAAAAAAAAATTTCTTTGCAGGAAAGCGCTTATACACCCTAGGCCTCCTTATATTTATGCAAAAAAATAAAAATAAAGAGGAAAGAAAACTTAATAAAGCGACTTCGGTATTATACAAGTAAGTATGGGGCAGTTGGCGCACCGAAGATGGGGCTTTGGGGGCTGAACCCCCCCCCCCCCAAGAACAAAGTTAAAAAAATAATTTAAATTGGTTAGAAGGAATCAGAATTTAGAAAATGAAGGGTCTGAAAATATTTCAAAATGCTCCAAATTAGACATGTGCAATCCAAAAAATTTTCGACTCCGGCGGTAGGTGACTGCCACCCTCCTAGTGGCTGATTTAAAGGCCAGGGTGGCCGCCTCCCAAAAGCAAAAGAAGTTACCTTTTTTACTATGCTTTGCAAAAAATCTTCAAATGTACCAAATTTCAATATCTGACATATTATTTTATAAAAATTTCCGGGGGAGATTCATCTCGGGCCCCCGTAAACAGAAGAATGACGTATTCTTTTAAACAGAAAAATTAACGAAATTTCACAAAAAAAATTTCGCCTCTTTCGAATATATATATTAAAAATTTTGGGAAAAAATCGGCCCCCAGGGGGCAGATTTAGAGGGGGAGCCTGGGAGGCGCCCCCTCCCCCCCCCCCCACCTGAAAAAAGAAAATAAAGTTACCTTTTTTTTACTGATATAACTTTAAAAAAAAAAACCTTAAAATGCTCCAAATTTCACATATTCTTAACAGAAGTATGTTTATTTAGACTTAAAATTCACAAAATTTGACTTAAATTCGGAAATAATTTTCGCATCCGGCGGCTGGGGGGCTACCGTCCCCCAGACCCCCTGCTCATATGTTTAAAATTTGTGGAGAAAAAAATTCCGGTCCCCTCAAAATTTTTTTCAGGATCCGCCATTGTCGGCCCCTTTCAAAAAAATATCTGGATGTGCCCCCTATAAATTCCTTTGCACAAAGTAAAATTTTGGGGTAGGTCGAATATTGTACCCACACTGTAAAAAAATCTGTGAATTTACTGGTGTGTCTGTAAAAAAGTTGCCAGAAATTCCTGTAAATTCACAGAATTTTTTTTACAGTGCAGTCAAGCTAAGACCCGATATTGTTTTTCTACAGGTATACAGTGAGAGCTTGTAATTCAACGCAAAATTGATAACTAATATATCGACCTTTTTTTCTATCGCGATTAGGTCCTGAAGTTACCACCATCCACCACTTTAAATTTTCATTCGTGGAGGTGGCAATAACTTCAGAGCCTAATCGCGATAGAAAAAAATGGTCGATATTCCATATTTTTCGATTATGCGTTGAATTAGCCTATACTCTCTCATTACTATACCAGTAGAGGCACTCTGCGCAGGCATCTAAAGTATTTACGGGTATATATAGGTCTACTTAGAATGCCTATTTAATTTTATGATGAACACTACTGTAACGTTACTCAGTAGGCTATTACTGTATTTGTGTAAAATTTCTGTTGTGATAGCTCAGGATTCGAGAACGTACATATTTTGGTTTTTAGTTTGTACAGCAATTACTCGTATAAAGGAAAGAGATCAGAAGCATGTGTGTTGGGAGCTAGTAAGTTGTAGACAGGAAGAAGGCAGGACATGCTATGGGTCAGCGAGGGAAGATCTCTGATGCTCTACTGTGTCTTAGCTTTTACTATACGCCATGTATGGCAGATGGAAATCATAATTTTATAGTTTTTATAGGAAATGTCTAAGCAGCCCTGTCAGAAAAAAAAAACTTTTAAAAGTAAACCAAAAAAATACCCTATAGGCTATTTACACTAAACGTATAGGCTATTCAGTAGGCTATATTAATCACTTAATATATACTTTTATTTTTATCATTTATTTAACTGCATGTATTTTTCAAATTTTGTTGGTCTTGAGCCTTTTGCTGCCTTTTGGCCTTTTTGTCATTTTAGGGAGTCTGTTAAGGTGAAATCATGAATAACGAAACAGACAAGATGAGAAGCTTCTTTGCGACAATATTTTTTAGAACGCTTAAGGGATATCCCTGACTAGAGGCTACTTATAGTAGTCAAGAAAAATATGAAATTTTTTTTCAAGATAGACTAAACCCTTCTGAAGAGATATCAGGTACTAAAAAAAAAAGATAGGTCACCCAAGAAATTCCGGAAATTTTAGGTTCTAAAGTTGGCCAAATATTAAAGGCTTCCATAGAAACATATGCAAACTTTTGGACCTTATATCTCCCGAATTTCTTCAAAAATTACGTTAATGACTCGATCATAATGATCATTCTTTCTAACTTAATCTCACTCTTTATTTATTGTGATGATTCGATATCAAAAAGGGTTAATCAAGAATCCCAAAACAGCAGAGAAGATAAGTTAATTATAGCCTACAGTATACTCAGAGACAGTCGAATTTGGTGAGCAAACTCTCCAAATTCGACTGTCTCTGAGTTATAACATCACTTACGTAACTCACTGCCTAAATTGTTTGTACCTAGTAAAATGCATAGGTAATTAGGTATGCATGAAACATTGAAAATGGTCACTCATTCTCAATAATTACATCGGAGTTCCTCATACTACTTTAGGCTATATTGATATTGGCTATCCGGATTTTCATCTAAGAATTGATCACGGTCTTCGATCATTTATGAAGTTGTAATTCGAACAGAGTAGGCTACTAAGTTCAAAACATTATTATTCATGGTACTAACATGACACCCCGCGGCTGTCATGTTAGTACCAGTCCAATATGCTATTTGTACGACTCCCTAAATTTTTGCAAAAAAAAAATCTGTACACAAATCATATTGTACCCGGTACCCCTCTTGAAATTTTAGGGTACCGGTACAATTAATACCCTGTACCGGTACCCCATAGTTCCTGAGCCACACGAGTCAAATATAAAAAAGTCATATTTTCAGAAGCATGTGTAGAAAATATATATGGTGACTATAAAAGACGGCAGCTGATAATATCAAGTTTCACTGATGCCATTCAAAGTGACAAAAGACTTCCGTGATTCTAACACTATCTGTAGGGAAAACTTATCATATAGGTTACAATATGACATGAGTCAAATATGACATTTTTTTAGACCCCATCTAGCAGTATTTTACAAGTGATAATTAAAACTGATAATAATGATAAGGGATGTCTAATTCTTTATTTCTTTAAGCATTTATATTATCTTACTTAAAATATAAAACATTTATATTCCCTTCGCCCGTTCGCCGGCAAAAACTCAAAAATTCAAAATCCATAATCCCGAAAGCCAAAATCACGAATTCCCAAATCCACTAACCTCTAACCTAAATTGGAGGCTGAGTGATATAACATCGAAGGTTAACATCGATGCTACGAGTATAATAACTTATATTGATATACTTAGGTTAGGATCATGATGAGAAAGAGAAACATCGATATTATCAGCTTCCAACTTAAATTTATCGAGCTATAAAAATTATTTTCTATATAGGTCTCAGAAACTGACGAGTGATTGCAAATAATTTTTTTTAATAGGCCACTAACTTATATAGGCCCTTTCGAAGGTTAGTGATTTGGGGTATTCGGGTCTTGAACATTTGGGCTTTTGACGCAAGTTTAGGGATTTGGCGTTTGATGGAATTTTGGCATTCGGGATTTGGGGGGTTAAGGGATTACAATTCACGTTTTCGCGCCGAAACAAAATTTTCGAATAATTTTAAAATGATGCAAAATTTTGAAAAATTACGAAGCAAGGGACAACAGAAATAATTCGATTTGTCGTTATTTCAAAATAAACCGGAATGGAATCGGAAAATTAACCTGGACCGCTTAATCTTTTAAAATACGGTTCAAATCGTATTTTTCACAGATTTAATAATTCCGGTTTCTTTTGAATTGGCGACAAATCGAATTTCTGTTTTCCCTTACTTTGTACCATTTTCGAAATTTTGCATCATTTTCAGATTATTCGAAAACATGTAACCCCGATATCTGCGTACAAAGATATCATCTTAAATTTGTTAACCTTTATACCCCTATAGCTAACTTTAAATTTTTTAACCTATAACATCCAAAAATGTTAACGCTGTTTCCAAACAATACAAATTTATGAAATAAGATAGAGATTTTAACACCAACCTTTTGTAGCTGATGACTTATTGTTGCACCTTGTGTCTTTACAGTTTTGTTGAGAAAGAGCTCTGGAGAAGTGTTCATCGACTACTGCCGATATGTCACCACTGTAGTAGGTAAAGAGAACGCAGTTTGCTGATACGTACTGGGCATTGGCACTGGACGATGACTCTGACTTAACGGACATTCCACCTGCTGTCGACCCCTCTGGACTCCCTGCTGCTGCAGACGGGGGTTCGCATGATTTGTGAAACCTCTGTGAAAAGGTATTAAGTTACATTTTAACTAGAAACCAAAATATCATACTGTTTAACTAGCCTAATATGTCACTGTCTCTCTTCTGTTATATATTTAGTTTATTAGCTATGATGTTGCAGGCGCGGTTTTAATGGGACCGAGAAAGAGAGACAGAATAGGAATAAAATTCAAATTAACACAATTTTTTTTTTTTTTTTCAAAGTTTGACTTGATTTCTGAAAAAAAAAAGATTGTCTCCGGCGCTCCCATATTTACAAAAATTACTTAATTTCACATGTACATACTCGAATTTTCTAAAACTTACGAGGGTTTCACCCCCGGACCCCCGTAAAGACATGCACGTATAGACGGTGCATATGATGCAAAATTATTGTTAAACATTTAAAATAGTTGCTGAAAAATTGTCCGCCTCCGGCGATATCTGTTGGGGCAGCCGCCCCCCCCACCCCCTGTGCTCCCTCTCCTATTTTGGGTCTACTTCGTATGTGTATAAAACTTCAATTAAGTGGATCGAGTTTTGGGAGATATTGTGATTAGGCCTATACCTATTCATAGGGTAGTGATATTCTATTACGGTATTTTTTTTTTTTTACTTTCAAAATATACGGAACTTATATACCTATATGTAAATTCTAATGAAACCACTAACCACAAAATAATGATGAAAAATGAAAAAAAAGAAGAAAATAAAACATTCATCTTGAAATGATTAAGATTACGATACCGCATCACTTCCATAAGTGTCCAAAAAACACATATACGTAGGCTATATCATGAAAATACCATGATTTTCATATACCAGAAATCAACAATGAAACGGAACCATTTTGCAAGGTATTTATTTTTATTTTCATGAATTTATCGTTAATTTAGGTGTAAAAATATGATACCTTTTTGACATATTAATTATTGTTTTATATCACAGCCGGCTTAATTTTGCTAAATATGTCAAAATTTGTCATAAATTAGGCCTGAGCTGCTTCTCTTAATTTTGGTAATTCACATAAATAATGGCTAATTACTCGTATGATATAGTGGATCCTATATCTTTCCTATATTCTGTATGTATAAATTAAATAGACTTTGCGGTGGACGTTACCCCCGTTCTGTGTCAACTAATAAATTCATAATAAATTAGTATTTGCATTGTAGTCCTATAATAGAAGTCACAGTACACTTTATATTATATATAGGCCTACATGCATGTATAGAAGCGATATACCGTAGGCCTACCAGTTGATTAGTGAGGTACAAACAAGAGTCGAGGCAACCAAACATTAGATAATTTACATATTGTTTGTGTCTAAAAGACCTCACGCGATTATGTAATAACGTAACCATAATTCTTATGTGATGGGTATTATTCTGGGTGTTCTGTACTAATGCAATATATTATAGGTCCAATCATTTTCCTGCAGCATAATAGGTAATTGTCTGTGACACAAGTAATAATTATTAAGTATTATTACTACTTTGTATATAGGCTATATAAAGAATTCACAAATTCGAATATTATATGTGAAAAACTGAAAATGATTATTCATTGCGACATAAATAGGCCTATAGTATACATACGGCAACAAAAACTAAATAAATTTTATTGGAGAATATTGATGGATTTTATTTGGGAAGTAAGTTAGCCTAACTTACATGCAAATAGGGATATTAATAATAATATATTATACCATCCGTACAAAAAAAAAACTTAGTACCGTATACTGTACATCCACTGATATGATGGATGATTGTGCATCCAAGATATATATAAGTATCTTGACAAATCAGCCTAACTTGCATGCAAAAATAATCTTAAAAGCGCTCATGAATGCAGAGGTCCGTACCGGTATGGTTTCATGTTTTACCACTGCAATTTTGAATATTTGAGTATATTTGAAAACATACACTTTTTTTAATTAATATTTAAGCTCATAGGATTATTTAAGTATTTCTTTTTAATTTTTATCTTATACTACTTGTTATAGTTTGAAACAATTCGAGATGAAAATTTGAAAATTTTGCACCATTGAATTTCAAAATTGAAATAAAAAAGTCAAATTGTTTAAAAAAAAGGCTATAATTATGGTAAATAATCCTATTATATTATTATGCCCAATTAAATTAAATTATCTATACAAAATATTTAAAAAAAATTGAAAATCGGTAAAGCAGTATAGGCTAATAGTAATCTTTTAGGAAGACAAACAAACAAAAACCCCTCGATTTTGGTCATTTTGCTCATTTTTTATTCTCGTTCTCATAATTATAGAAATTTCCAAGTGTTTAAAAAACGTAACTCTGAATATAGTTTTACCAATTCATCGATATAATGAAAATTGGAAAGTGAGGCATTGTTAACATTAACTAAATCAGTACCGGTAGCCCATCCATACCGATTATCAATCGTTTTAATGCTCTCCTATACGATATAATTATAATAGGGATATCAGGGAATAATATCCATAAGAAATATTTTTTTATTACATTAATATGCAAATGTATCACTATTATAGGTCAGTAGTATTATATTACAGTGCAGCGTGGGGGGCCTCGGGTGCATGATGGTCCACAATCTTTCTCTGGAATTTTTATTAATATCCCAATGAAACAAACTTATTTTTTGGAGGTTATTAATCGCAGCTTGCATACTGTATATATTTATTTTATATTTTACACACAATAGTTGCACAAATTAAGAAACTGTTTTGAGTATTGGGGTATATAGTATCCCAGCTAATCCCCCCCATCTGTATACAGGTATATCCAAAATAGTATATGCTTATATAGCCTACGTCTTCAGGTTTACTTCAGCAATTAGAAATCCGGATCAAAGCCGGTTATGCATTGGATAGGTTGAGATGTCAAACACAGGTCCTGTTGCATGCATGTTCCACGTCATTTTAATTTTTCAACAAATTTAATTCTGGAACAGGTCCTATTCCACAACTCAACCTGACTCAATCACTGACCTTATCTAATTATACGAAGTTTTCTTTACTCTATAGCTCCTTTCATGTGTCAACATGAACAATTCCTTCTTTTAGGGAGAAATTAATGATCATGCAATGGTAAAGGTACCCAGTGGTGGAACTACTTTTCACTCCTGATCGCCTCAAATAGACGAAGGGGGTCTATAATATGCATCAAAGCTGTAAATAATATAAACCCAAACACATTTCGGAAAAAAAATTTTCGCCGGAGGGGCCCTAATTGAAATGTTGGTGAGAGGGGGTAGGGGGGGGGGCGAAATTTCTAGTTCATGTAAAAAGACAACTACATGATAACTTAGTCCTATTTCTGATAAATGCATTATATGCTATTTGCAAAAAATACAGTTAGACAAATAATGTACTGTAGTATAGATAGCCTAATGATGGCATCAATCATGGTTATAAAACTTTCCTATATATAGGCTTCGGTAAAATAGGCTATAGTTCTGTGCCTACGTTGAACAGGGATTATGTATAAGAAATATCATATGTCCAAAAAGATGCACGCCCCAAAAATTTTAAATCTGTCTAGCTGCTGCATATAAAAAACCTCCTTATTGTGCACCATACCGGGGTACCGTAATATATATAGGTTTTTGTTGAACGCATAAAAATTATGCTATAAGCGGTTATAAAAATTCTTGGGATCCTTGCCAGTTGCTTTCTATTTTATTACACCTTTAACCTGGCTATAAAGGCTACCGTACAGTACAATTTTCCAATTTGAGCTAAAATAAAAGCCTAACTTGTAACACACTATAATAGGCTGCATAAACAAAATTTTAACAAATAAAATAGCTTACCTTTTCCTGAGGGAAGGATATGTGTGAAAAGTCGGAAAAGTGTTGAGATGTGCCTGTTGCCGTCGCCATAACAGGTCGCTGGTGCGACGGTAGATAAGGAAAATAACCCTGATACATGAGTCCGCAACTCATTTTCTCTAATATTCCAATATTTTTCTTCAAATGTCTTTGCTTTCACTTTGCATCAAATTGTTTAACTCGATTCACTTACTGTAGAGTAGTTTCTCTTTTAAGTTTCCCATTAACTTCTTTGTTATAGGCTACAAAGCTTTAACACCTCAATAATGCACTTATACTAATTAATTCACATTTAAATTAAGTATAGCTTTAACTTATTTTTTTAAACGAAATTAAACAACCTTACTATTTTTCATCTATCCCTCGCACTCCTATAAACATGCTGTTGAGAAAATTTCACCGTTGATGAGAAGACATGGCTGTCATTGTGTTTAGAGAAAAAGGGAGCCAAAAGGAGGCGTATCAGTAACCTTTTTTTTTGACGTCACTTCAGTACTTCACTCATCACTGTCACGTGGAAAGCACACGCCAAAAGGCGGTGCTAAATTCCACCAATGCCCAAACAATGATGCAGCATCAAAACATAAGGTTTTATGCGATGCGAAAAAGACTATATGGAATGATATATAGTACGAAAGGAGGGTGAAAATCGAAATCAAAGACAATAAAAAAGAAGGGGAAAGCGCGCAGCAGCGAGCAGCAAAAAGTCGATTGTTGAGGTAACGCCAGCAGCACGCTTAGCCTATCCGCACATGAGTGACTTATTTTGTCTGGATCTTCTTTTAATTCATTTTAATACGAAAAAAAACATGATTTATGTATTGTTTTACAGTGCTGGTTTTTAGTGCGAGAATAGACTAGCTGTAACCGAAACTATAACATTTTTTAAAGTCTTAACTTAATACTGATCATTATGATATTTATTATAGCATGCTGCACATTGCACAAAATGTATAACACGACCACAATTAGGCTAGGTTCACGCGAGAGCTTTTACACGCTGCGCTTAACTTAGCTTTGATTTTCGGACTGACGGTTCGGCCAACTGCCTTTTCAGCCTACTGATTCAACCTTTTTTTATTATTATTACCGTAATATGCTCTCTGGATGAAGGCTACTTGTAGGCCGAAAAAAAATACAGCAGGCCAAAAATCAAAGCATAGTTCGATCAGACAACAGATACAAATTACTTTTCAATCAGTGTAACACAGACACAGAGCCGGACTGGCCCGGGGGGCTTGGTGGCGACCACCCTCCCTGGGGCCAACAAGTCTGGAGGCCAAATGCTATATTTGAAAACGGATAATTAAAATTAACCAAATTTACTCATATTTTATTCTCAAATGTTTCAAAATTTTCCGGCCCCATAAAGAAATTACTGTAGTCTTTTAGACTGTGCATGATGCTGACTGCTGAATGCAGACTGAATGATTATTGAAAAAAGTTTAGCCTCCGGGCGGTCACTGGAGGGCGCTGCCTGCAGAGTTGCAGACCCCTGCGATTCTCTTATTTTTTTGGGAATATCGATGCCCCCCCCCCCCCAGTAGCAAACCTTAAAATCGCGTCTTAGAAAGTTAACATGGGGATGCGTGAGAATTAGAAGCAAAATATTATTCAATAATGATTTTTGGGGGCCACTTGGGGATGCTTCCCCTCCTGGCCAAAGGGTAGCCGCAGTCCGGCCCTGCTGGCATAACAAATTTTTACTGTGTCCACAGTATATGGGATGATTCTCTAAAAATCATCAGCCCTTCTTCCTGTCAATTTTTTTTTGTATTTATTTTGGACTCGGTTATCCCCCACCCACATTCCAATTAAATATGGATTTCTCCATGTCCTCTTTTGGTATCAAGGAATATGGACCTGTATGGTCACCCAGCAAGGTTAGTTACTATACCGTATTATAGGCTATTTATTCCTAACTTTTTTGTCCATAAAGGATTTTCCATTGTATAGCGGGATTACTTTTTGTGAGAAAATTATTGAACCGATTTTCTTTTCTTTTTCTTTTTATTTGAAGAAAATATAAAAATTGTATGTTGTTACTTTTTTTTGGAAATTTGCTTTACACTGTATTGATAATTTAGGCTACATTAGTTTATTTTTACAATAGAGAAAAATTGAAAATTTCGAATTGACTATGAAAATTAAGTAGGCCTATATAAAAACTAAGCAAATTAAAAAAAAAGGAAAAAGTATTTGAACCACCTATATATAAGCCGTACAATTTTTATTTTTATAAAAAATTTTAAAATATGAAAATCAATTCAGCAGTTTTCTCTCAAAAAGTAATCTTGTGCGGCAACCATGCTGCAACCAAGAAAAAATATGCTGAACAAGTGAGTGAGACGCTTTAAACGAAAGAGTTATTAGCAATTCTTTTAGTAAAAAAAAATTAAAAAGGATATTCTTGGACGTGTGACACTTTGTGATTTATGGGATCTCTGTGCTCTATTGGGTAGGCTGTTTTGTGGTTTTACGAATATAGATCACATAAATAAAAAATTGTACATACCGTAAACCAACAAACCCTAATTTTAGATCAGACATGCTCGCAATATTGTGCGATGCTAAATTTGGAAACCGTATTATGTCATGGGACACTGTGATGCATAAAAATGTTTGAGATGTTTTGTATGACAAGCTGTAGGTTTGCCTTTTAAAAAACATTTTAAATACACAACTTACTGTATGTTTATAGTTTTCAATTTAAAAGGTATGTTGTTGTATGTTTTTGTGTTTGCCGTTATGAAAATGATTGCCGGTTGTATACTGTACTCGTATATATCTGTACTCGTATATAACATAAAACATCATAAGTTTATACCGTAAAACAGCTCGTTACTGCATATTATAATGAACAAGAATATATATGCTATATGTTTTATGGCAACCGTCCACACAAAAATATTAAAGATATTTAAAATATTAAAGAAAAAGATGCATGCCTGGGCCGATGGTCTTGAGGACAATTAGCTATGCAATGGCGAGCCGATCGAGACGATTGCTGCTGCAAGAAACGGGTGCATGACAAGCAACGACTTAAATACAGGTACGCATCAACAACTTGTGTACTTAAGTCGTTGGTGACATATAGATGTGCACTGAATGTACGTATATGCTAACTTATTCTTCTTGCCTCCCGTCTCTTTGCGCCTCTTGTAAAGTTTTGGCCTATTCGCCTTTTATCCATGCCATGACTCTTGTAATGTTTCTCCCAAACTCTGTGATATTAGCTTTGGTGTATCACTGTATTAACTGCAAAAAATTGTATAGGAAAGTAAGATATAGAAAACCATTGAATGCCTGCTATTACACACACTTTCCTCCCATTCATCTCTTGCAGTCGTCTCTCACCTCTTGTAATGGGGACGCACACGATGAGAATTACCCCAATTTTGGAAATTTTCGTAGCAGCAGAAAGTCAAGAAAAAACCAGTCTCATGCTGCTTCACGTAAAACTGAAGTGAAGGTATTTTTTCGACTTTTGCATAAAATTGACAAAACTGCAGGAGTCTGCATGGAGTCGCCATAAAGTTTCTCACAAACTTTCTATAATAACTGATAGCGCAAGGGTTTAATTCTTCAGATATCTTTTTACTGACTCGTGAGATCAGTAGGCATATAACTTATATAGATTTTAGGAGCCCATCAATTTCTTGCTTGTTTCAAAATAACTACTAATTTATTAGGAAAAAAAGTAAATTTTTCTAGTTACGTTCTCTTACATTATTTTGTCCATTTCAATTTGCTGTATTCCTACTAAGCGGTCGTAAATTTATCGAATAGAATATATTGACATTGTTAAGGAAATCTTTTCGTAACTATACGGAAGCTTTAAGAATGGTAACACGAGAACACAGGGGGCCATATATTTTGTCTGCGAGTAACTTACAATGAGTGATTGATTGGTTTGGTCTGTATACAAAGCTTGGAGATACAAAAGGAGGGTGTCTGTTGTCACACGAGATAAAAATGTGTTTCCAGGTAATTAGTGAGTCTGTAAATTAAGGCAGTATAAGCTAGAAAAATACTCTAACAGCTGGACTCCTCGTATATACGTTAAAAATTCGTAATCATCGTTCAAAACAAAATTTGATGGTCGATGCCTCGGTCGATGCCATAAACCTGAACTCATGATCACCAACCCAAAATTACTTTCATTAAATGGCTTGTACAAGGCGATACAAGGCAAAAGGAGTAAAGGACTATTACTAAACATCATTAATTTTATTTACGGGGATAGTTTAGTTTTTACCTTATCAGTTTAAAATATACAATTACAATACATTCAATAAAAATAACTGCACGCAAATTCTACATTCCATACATAAAAGTTAAAATAAAATGCCTTGATTATAATCAAGAATAGATAATATATTATATTCTTGTTATACGTTCTTGTTATACGTTGTTATTCTTGTTATTCGTAATATAGCCTACTTAACTAATTATTGTATACATGCAAATTTAATGTTTTATAAGGTTAAACTTAATAGGGAGGACCATTCTTTTCTTTGTTAAACGATATATAGATGTTTTACTGTTTACTTTGATATAAACTCTATAAAACAAAGATTGAATTAATTATGGGAACACACTTATTTTAATATATATTAGACTAATTTATAAAGAAAAAACAGCCATATACTTTATAAAATGGACAATTTGCTATATTATGACGTGTGCCGTATAGACTATACACAATACACATGGGTGGCCATTCCGCTACTAAAACGATGCAATAAAACAGCTAAATCCCCATCAGTCCCCAGCTCTGATGTTTTTTTTTTTGTTTTTTTTTTTTTGGAGATAGTAAAAATCTTGAAGTCGTAACTTTTCATTAAGGACGAAAGCCTATATCAGTGTAACCACGGGGGCGTTTTTACAAAAACGATTTTTTAAAATCTTTATAATTTTATTTAATTTGGTATTTAAAATTTCGGTATAATTATTTTATGAACAAAAAAATTATATTACATATTTATTTTCCTGAGGAAAGGTTTTTTATGTTAAAAATGCCGAAAATAAAATATATGGTATCATATTT
>JAQGBM010000044.1:0-20717 GCA_034698405.1 Symphylella vulgaris | reverse complement strand
GCTTTTTTTTTTTGGGGGGGGGGGGGTACGACCGGGCCCCTTAGACTATTTCCCCACCCGGGCCCTTTGCCCCCCAGTCCGACCCTGGCCGGATCACAGTTAAATAAAAACTTTTATGTTCACTCGCATGCATAAATTCGATCCAACCCCCTTAATTTCGTCTACGCTTAGTTGTCACACGGAAAACACTCCTACTTGGACCTAACCTTCGTTTTTGGACCAAATGCGTAAGTTAGTATCCACGCGTAGCTGGACAATCCAATCCCCCTTCCGCTTGGCACATACTATAAAAAGTACTAAAATAATTTTCTAAATTAAAATTTTTCGATACAAAATTTTATTTTTTCGAATACAATTATACAAAGTTTGAAATTTTTGCTTGCCTGCATCAGTTTTCGTATTTTTCTTGTTAACAAAATAATAACAACCTTCAGAGAAACTAAACAATAGAAAAATGTTAACAACTCTATACGATAATCTGTTTACTGATGCTTCCAAAAGCTAAGCGCAAAACCATATAGACGTAAATTAGGAATTAGGGAAACTGAATAAAGAGGTTTCCCTACAATATCATATTAATTCTTCCATACCTGTCCCAACAATCAACATAAACAGTCGCAATATGCAATATATTTATCGGTGTTGACATCCATTCCACTCATGATTCCATAGAATAACATGGTCATGGTCATCGATATAAATATTGCGACTTTTTACATGTGGGTAAAGCTATCAATTCAACACAAGCACCCAACGAGAAGATGGTGCTGTCTGTACCGGGATGCGTGACCAGGCTACGAAAACGGAATTACAACTTATCTAGGCTTTAAGGGGTTACAATTCAAGTTTTCGCGCCAAAAGCTCAAAACACATTTTTTTCGAATAATTTGAAAATGACTCAAAATTATCGGAAAAGTACGAAGCAATAAGTGACAACAGAAATTTGATTTTTCGTTATTTCAAAACAAACCGGGACCGCGTTATCTTTAAAATACGCTTTAAAATTTAAATCGTATTTTAAAGATTACGATGTTATTTTTCACCGATTTCATTCCGGTTTGTTTTGAAATGACAAAAAATCTAATTTCCGCTCTCCCTTGCTTCGTACTTTTTCGAAATTTTGCCTCAAATAATTTGTTCGAAAAAATGTGTTTTGGCGCGAAAATCTTGAATTGTAACCCCTTAAGAGGGGATGAAACTCATAATATAATTTTTTTTCTTAAATTTCATTGCATAAGCGACAAAAAATTTAAAAAACAAAGTCCATAGGTTGTTCATACACATAATAATAGTTACCTATTGATGAAGGATGCATTATTTTAATACCAGGCGAAATAGTATTTCCAAAACTGTGTCTTAAAGACAAATTCGTCGTTTTACAAGGAATTTGCCTTTTAGACACAGTTTTGGAAATACTACAAGTATTAGAATAATAAATCCTTCATCAATAGGTAACTATTATGTCAATGAACAACCTTCGGCTTTGTTTTTTAAATTTTTTGTCGTTTAGTCCTGAAATATCAAAAATTCTGCCGCAGTTATGTGGATAAAAACAGTACACGCAGTAAGTTATGTAATCGTATATACATATTTTAACCCAATTACAGTATTAATTTTCAACCCTTATAAGTTAATTTGAATTTTTAAAATGCATTATTAGGTTTTGACCTTGTAAATTTGTAATCAACGTTTTCCTACTAGCTCAGGTCCTTTCCATCCCGCTCTGCGTGTACTGTTGCGTTAATAAAAAGTGGACTCTACATTTCGTAATTTCTAATACAAAGATTTATGCCCCAGAATTCGTTAATCATGTTACTGCAATTCCAACATGGACTGTTTTCGTATTGAGTTAAGCCATCGCACTTTCTGCTATACATTTTTTGAGCCACAATGTAAATATCGCACAAAGACTTGGGAGGTACGTAACCGTTTGGTGAATTCTTAAAAAAATCGCTCATGGCGATACCGGGACAGTACAATTGTTCAGTCAAATGAGTCAAGAATAGTTCGACCTGATCAGTGGCCTGGAAAGGCTCACTCACTGTACAGATGTTGACGTGATTCCTCACGAAGCATTCTTCCGGTACGTAACTTCCATTCTTCCACGTAACGTAAAGGTATTGTTCGGGTAAAATCGCCTCACCGGGATAACAAGAGAATGGGTAATACAGGGTAACCGTGTCTTCTTGTACGATTCGACCCCAACCATTGGGAGGCGAAAATTCGCACAGATAATTCCAAATATCGGGGGCCTCTTCCTGAATTACGTAGACGTAGATAGGCTCGGGTTCGGGTTCAGGTTCGGGACGATTCAAACTCAGGTTAAGAGCAGTAGAGTAATCTTCTTCGTCAACGTAGCACACATTGTCTGCTACGTTTTCTACAGTCGAAGTAGGCGTAATTAGCAAGTTTTCTTGGGCCTGTTGTAGTTCGATGGTGACTTCGTTTTGAATCTCCAGTTCAGAATGTACCGGGTGCTCATTAGATTCTTGAATTCTAGGATCTTCGCCCTGTTTAACGGGAGATTTGATAATTATAGAGGTCGATTTCTTGGGTGGCGAACTAGGAACATTATTAAAGTCACCATTTTCCATAGATTTGAAAATTAATGCTGCCGTTTTCTTAGGAGGCGGTTTAACCTGTTCAGTAACTTTGCTTTCGGGAGTTTTAACGGGAGATTTGATTGCAGGATTTTTTTCCTCGGTTGACAATACAATATTTTGAGTCGGTGTAGACTTTTTCTTTTTTGGAGTATTGATAAATATAGTAGACGGTTTCTTAGGCGGTACGAACCGTGGCTTAGGTTTTTCTTTCGGAAGTGGTTCAGGTTTGTTTAGTATTACGGGTTTAACGCGTAACTTGGATGTTGTTGGGGTGGGACTATCTTTTGGAGTTGGTTTCTCCTTGATTTTGACAGGAGTTTTAGGGGAAGGAATCTCAACTTTTTCTTTAGCAGGTAAATGTACTACCGTGTTCTTTGGAGGAGGAGGAGGAGGAGGAGCGGATCGCTTTGGTGGTGTTGTCACGGGTTCGGTTTGACATTCAACTTGTTTTACGGGTGATTTTAAAACGTTTTTCATCGGCGATTTTAATTCTACGATAACCGGCTTAGGTTTTGGTGCAATTGAACTTTCCACTAATTTCGTAGGTGCTGATTCAGTTTTCTCTGTTACTGGGATTTTGGTTACTTTAGTGTTAGACTTGTATGGGGTTGGATTTAACGCAGGCTGTTTTTCTGCTATTACAGGCGGTTTTGCAATCTGTTTAGGTGAAGAGGGAGTTTGGTTCGATGATTTCGTAAGTGTTTCTTTGCAGGGTGTTCTTTGTAAGCGTAGCAGTGCGCTTGTTGCAACTGAAGTTGGTGTATCTAGTAATTGTGGATATTCTACAGTCTTTGAAGGTGACTTTGGCGTATATATTAGTGGAGATTTAACAGGAGATGGCCTGGATAAAGAGGCAGTTGTAGACGGATATTCCACTGGTTTAGAAGGTGATCTTGGTGTATATATGATTGGAGATTTAACGGGAGATGGTCTGGGTGATGCCATAGGAGCAGGGCTTTCATTTGGTTTTGATTTTGGTGCGTTTGGTATTGGAGGTTTTATAGCAGTTGGCTTTGTTGGTGAACTTGTAGTTGGGCATTCCACCGGTTTTGGAAGTAATTTTGGTGCGCTAATTATTTGGGGCTTTGCAGGAGTTGCTTTGGATGTTCCTAAAGGTAGGTATTCCACTTGTTTTGAAGGTGATTTTGGTGTGTACATTATTGGGGGCTTTACAGGAGATGATTTGGATGTTGCTGCATTAAGTGAGCTCTCCGCTGGTTTAGCAGATAATTCTGCTATGTCTTTTGCTTTGAGTTTTATGACCACCGTTTCTGGTATGGAAAGAGTTGGGGGTAAATTTTTCATTTGTTTAATTTCTTTTTGTCGTGAAGCTAGTTTGTTTATTGTTAAGGATAAGCTTTGATGTTCCACTGGTTTTGAAGCAATTGATTCTGGTTTGTTCAGAGGTGTTAAACCTGTCTTGGGTTCAGAAATATGTGGGGTAATTGGGCTTTTCCCTTTTGTAGTGGAATCTTCCTTGTTAATTGCCACTGACGCTGACTTGGGTGCTGGCAAAAGTGGGGTAATTGGGCCTTTCTCTTTTGGAGTGGGTTCTTCCTTGTTAATTGCCACAGACGCTGACTTTGGTACTGGCAAAAGTGGGGTAATTGGGCTTTTTCCTTTTGTAGTGGACTCTTCCTTATTTGCCACTGCTGACGTGGATTTGGGTGCTGCCAAAAGTGGGGTCGAAATTTTCCCTTTTGAAGTGAAGTCCTTACTGTTTATCACTGGAGGTTTTACAATCGCTGACTCCGACTTGGATGTTGCCAAAAGTGGGTTAACTGGGCTTTTTCCTTTTGGAGTAGAGCCTTCCACTGATATTGACTTGGGTGCTGGCATAAGTGGAGTTGTAATTTTCCCTTTTGTACTGGGGATTTCCTTGTTAATTGTCACTGATGCTGATTTGGATGCTTGCAAAGGTGGGGTAATTGAGCTTTTCTCTTTTGCAGTGGAGTCTTCCTTATTCGCCACTGACTTGGATGCTTGCAAAGGTGGGGTAATTGGGCTTTTCTCTTTTAGAGTGGAGTCTTCCTTGTTAATTACCACTGATATTGACTTGGATGTTGCGGAAAGTGGGGTAATTGGGCCTTTCCCTTTTGCAGTGGATTCCTCCTTATTTGCCCATGAAACCGACTTTGGTACTTGCAAAATTTGGGCTGGACTTTTCCCTTTTGCGTTGACTTCATACTTGTTAATTACCACTGATACATTCTTTAATGTTGCCATAAGTGGGGAAATTGGGCTTTTTCCTTTTGCAGTGAATTCATCCTTGTTAATTACCACTGATACTGACTTGGGTGTTGCCAATGGCTGGGTAATTTGGCTTTTCCCTTTTGTAGTGGATTCTTGATCCTTATTTGCTACTGACGTCGATTTTGATGTTGCCAAATGTGGGGTTTTCCCTTTTGGAGTGGAGTCTTCCTTGTTAATTGCCACTGTCTTGGGTGCTGGCAAAAGTGGGGTTGAATCTTTTATAGTGGAATCTTCCTTGTTTGACACCGGCTTGGTTGTTGCCGAAAGTGGGGTTTGATTTTTCCCTTTTGGTGCGGATTCATCCTTGTTAATTGCCACCGGCTTTGGTGGTAACGGCAAGAGTGGAGTTTGAATTTTGGCTTTTGCAGTGGATACATTTTTGTTTGCCACTGACGCTGACGACAAAAGTGGGGACTGACTTTTCCCTTTCGGATCCGATTCTTCTTTATTTATCGGTGAATGTCTTAGAAATACTGTCCCAAACTTGGATTTTGTCAAGGGCCTGGCTGACTGACGTTCCTTTAGTTCCAGTGCACTTACGAACTCTGCCTTTGTTTTTGCTACTGAAACGGTCGTATTGTTGTCTTCAGGTTCGAGAATCCTTCTTCTCGACTTGCCACTTCCCGTTGGTTCAGACGATTTACGTTCTACTTTTTCAGAAATTTCACCGTTATCTACTGTATCTCGTACCTTCCTTTTACGTGATTGTTCCTTTAAAATTTCATTACTTTCCTCTTGGCCATTAGATTCAGGCATAATTTCTTCAAAATCTATGGGTTCCGGGGGCGATTTTTGCGGACTCTTTTGGTTCTTATTTGAAGGAGTTTTGGTTTGTAAGTCATTTTTCAATTGTTGCGCAGTTACGTTGCACTTTCTTAAGGGCTGACTTTTCTTTTGTTTGAAATTTTTGTCTAATTTTTCTTGGTTCTTTTCCAAATTCTTTTTAGAGATTTTTGCGCCATTTTTTCCATCTTTGTTAATTTGCTTTTTCTTCAGATTTGGAGGCGCACTATTCCTGGTTGTTTTCTTTTCGATTAATACCGGAGTTGCTTTTTTATCCGATTTCTTTTCCTCCTTTCTTTTCTTTTCTCCGGATTTTTTCGACTTTTTCTTTGGCGGTTCCCAGTTTTCCGAACCCTGTGAAAGACAATGAAGCAATTAGTCTGAGGTTTATATAACCTGAACAAGAATAAGTTCGACACGAAATAAGTCAGATACGAAACAATTTCTACAAGTCGGACGATACTTTAAATCGACTAATACCTAGACCTAGTATCGAATTTATTTTATCGACGTTTTATTCTTTGTAGAAAACTTTTACAGCATCGATTTAAAAAAAATGAATACAGTGAATGCAATATGTGTGTCGAAATATTCTTATCGGGTTATTTCGTACGTGTCGAACTTACCGTAGCCTATTCCTTAAATTTCGAAGTTACAGTATTTCGTATAGAACTTATTCTAAGTTTCAACTTATTACAAATCCAACTTAATCAACCTGAGATTGTTATCGGAATTATTCCCGGTAGAGTCTTAAAGAGGATCTCTGCCGGGTTTTGCTATGCCAACTTTCAGTAAAAATAAATTCAAACGATTTTTGAAAAATATTGTTATCTTCGAAACCCCTGAACGGATATGGATATGGATGATGCATCAAAAAATCCGTCTTGAATTGATGTATTCGAATATGAAAAAACATTAAGACAGCATGAAATAAAAAGATACTCCGAGTATTTAAGAAAAACTGACGTTCGATCAGCGTTCGATTGAGTTTTTCTTAAATTTCTTTTTATTTCATGCTGTAACATACTATGGATAATGTTTTTTCATATTCGAATACATCAATTCAAGACGGATTTTTTGATGTATCACATGTCCATATCCGTTCAATGTTTACTTATTTACAGAATTTACACGAAAACATTACATAAAAGGGGGTTTATAACATTTGACTGTTATATGCGCGAAGTGGCCCACCAAATCAAACCGGCAGACAGTCCCTTTAATATTATTGCTCTTTCTGAGCTGGATATATATTATAATATTTTAACCTGACATATTTTAAAGAGTGGGCACATCTCCAAAAAATAGTTTATTAAAACTTAAAGATATTTAGTTTATTAATCATTTCCACTTGTTATTTTCTTCCAAACATTTATTTTTAACCAGTTATTAATTTTTTTTAAACATGAAGAGTATTTTACACTTTTGAGAAAAAGCAACCCCCACAGAGGAGTTTTAGTATGCGCGGTTTGGGGATGCCAAAATTATAAAGAAGCATTATTTAAAAAAATTATAACTCGATTAGAATGATATATTTTGAAGAAAATAAAAAGTGGAAATTATTTACATGAAATAAACATCTTTTAAGACCAAGACGGACACCCCCAAAAAAGTGGGTCATTTTCTGTCTGTCACCACTCATTAGGCTATGGAATTTAATACAAAATTATACCATAGGAAAGATTAACTCAGCTTTCCTATGGTATAATTTTTTATTGAATTCCATACTAAGCTTGTGTAATGAGTGGTGACGCACAGAAAAAAAAAAAAACAATAAAAAAAAGAAGACCCAAAAATGTTTAAAAATACCAGGTTCGATTCCCAGTACAGGTTCACAAAGTTGGCCGGAGTGGATGTTTCTAACTGGTTGTTATGATGTCGTTGGGTAAAAATCAGTTTTAACTGCTATTTTTGGGGGTCATTCCTTGCTTAAAAATAGTAAAAAACTAAAGTTGAACCTTAGACTAACTATATTCTCCGAAGGTTGAATCTAAGACAATGTATACCTAAAGGGACTCGTAAGCTCTATAGCGCGCTGCACGCGAAGAAGAAAACAGTTGAGTAATATTTCCCTCCTATACATACCGTATAATATGTCTCCCATACATTCCCTATGGCTAGCATCCCTCCCCCCCCCCCCTCCACTGAGAGGGCTTCATGGGCGTATAGGAAAATTTTTTAGGTAAGGTAATAATCTAAAATTAATGCATTCTTAGTTACATAATATTTTATTTAAATTAAATGAACACATGGGTCAGCAGGACAGGAGGCAAAGTTTTGGGTTGGGATGTAAAATTAATTAATTCATTTTTTATTGAAATCAACCCGACATATTGCCCAAGAAATCTGTGGCTGTGGGCCCTTCAAGCCTGAGTGGTCCCCTGAAGTCTGAGTGGGCTCCACCGCAGCTGCGGTGGTAGTAGTTCCGCCACTGCTGTTGAGCAACTAATAATGGATTTTAAACATAATTTGATTGTTTGGTACAGTTTTCTTCACACAAGTAAACACTATACCGAGGTAATGTAGTAATAATAAACGAATTCCTTACAAAATTATGCGTTGTGCTTGCTGTGTTGATTAGAAAAGTAACAATTACACGAGTGGATTCACGATTGTTTCTCGCTTGCAAGTCCTTTAGTATATTTTGTCTAAGGTTGAATTGTCTTAGGCTGAACACCGGATAGTCACAGGAGGATGGGTAGATAAAATTTGATTTCTGACCATTAAGTGGGAGAATGTAACTTCTCGAGCAAACATTTTTTTCACCAGGTAAAAAAATTAATTTGAAAAACCAAATCTTGTGAAGAGAGCGTTTAATACTGGAAAGAACTAAACAACTTTATTTTTGTAAAAATAACGTCAAGTCCGTAACTAGTTATTTTTACAGTACTTTGCACGCATCCTATGGGAGAGAATATTATGATTAAAATAGATGTAAAAAAAAATTACTTTTATTTTGTGATTAACTAGTCTAGCACCATGGCTGGGTGCATTATATATTATCCACATTACGCCCAACCAGAGGTTTACTCACAAAAAGGAAATTCGGGATGGATTTGGAAGGCAGGAGTCATGGCCAAATTCAGATGTTGACAGCGCTAGGATGGATGGGGCATTCAACTTAGCTCTGACTAGCTATCTGAGCTTGACCCTAATGCCATTATGCCAGACAAGTGGCTATGATTTTGTGGCTAGATTATTGTAGAATGTAGCCTACAAGCTTATCGGCAACTTAGAGAATTTATATGATTTTATTTGTAGTTAGTCACACTCACAAGTCAATAAGAAAAGTTTGGGTCATTATAGCATGTACAGGCAAGGTGCAGGTCTGCCACCAAATAAGACCTACCGGTACCGGTATATATCTGAAGACTGAAATGTACCTATTATTCAATACTTACGCCACTATCTGAAAGTGTAATGTCAACATTCTCAGTCTGTTTCCTCTTTGATGTCAATGGTTTAACTTCGATTACTGGAATAAGAAGTTTGGTTGGTATGGCATCATCCTTAAGCTTGAATTTTGTTCGTGGGATCTTAACAATCTCTCCCCTGATGTAATGAATGAAGTATTTCTCAATGCATTCATCCTGAAAAAAATGATATAAACAATTTTAATATATTTGATCATAAATTTAGTTATTATTTCACTTTGGTGAATGACCCCCCGTGGAATGGCCCATCTAATTTGCCTACTCATTATTTCACTTATTATGTCTGCCCAGGATGACGATGTAGTACCAGGTATTTATTTATTCAAATATAACATGCTTGAAGAGGCTGTGCTTCAATGGATGTTAAAGTAGCCTACAGTTGTAATTTATCATTTGAGTCAAAACAAGAGTATATAATAGGCTACATGTTGAAACTTTTAACAGCCAGTTTAAAGGTAGGGCCTACTACATTAATCTACTAATTAGATTAATGTTGTAGGCCCAGTCAGCCACCTAAACTGGCTGTTAGTTTCAAAATGTATGGTAGCCTAAGCCTACGTACAATCGTAATAATTTTATTTTAAATACCAAATAGTTAAGTACCGGGATATTGGATATAATTATTTGAAATTTATATAATTACTTCCCTGATCAAAGCCAAAATATGGCATGCAGAATCAATTCTGGTAGCCAGTAGCCTACATATTCAACACACTGACCAAGGGGTGTGGTATAATCATGTGTTCAGCTTCTCAAAATATTGGAAATAATGGAAATATAGACTAGGCCTAGATTTTCCACATACTTTACTAAATTTATGTTAGCCTAATTGTAGATTAGTGTTTATACTAGCAGTATCGCATTTGGAAAAAAAAAAGAAAATGTTCATCTTTTACTTCCTTGATAACGGGCTAACACTTCAGAAGCCTCGTCAGAAGCCCATGTTATAGGCCCAGCATGATACACTGGCAAATAGCCTACCTAAACATACGAGTAAATGACCTCGGAATTTTATAACTAATTCATTTAATTGTTTATTTCTCGTACAGAATGATGTTATAATATCATTGATATAGTAATATTTAAATAAAATTACCCCAAAATGTAATTCACAAAGAGCATCTTGTAGTTGAAGATTCCTGTTGTCCTGTCGAGGTATTTGCTGATTCCACAAAACTCGTGCATCTTCGTTTGGGGGCTTAAAATACGATAATCCTCTATATGATCGTTTCCCGGATAAACATCCAGGTACGTAACATCTACCCATGATGATCTACTTTATTTTAAAGTAGTTTATTTTATACATCTTTATAAATTTACACCGTTGTACTTTCCCAAGCCAAAAATGTAACGATTGTAGCACTTCTATGAAGCATTTTCATAAGTTTGCCCTCAATTGACATTAAGTAACACATCCTTTCACGTGAAATCTTTGCTTTTCTTTGTTTGAGCCAAAGTCAAGAGCAAGAAGCTGTCTCGCAAGCACACCGCGTTACCTCTTAATCTTGAAACCAGGAATTATAAGCTTCTTGAAGTGTTTTTTATAAACATAATATAATTTATTTCTAAGAGAAATAGATTTAAAAAATATTTTATGAATTTTAAATCAGTTAGAACTTGGATTTCAGGAGTATTATCAGGTATTATTAGTTTTGTTCAAAATAATCTGATTTATTTCAGATCTCTGGCAACAATTTAGTTTTACAATAATAATAACAATACACGCATCGTCCACATTACAAAGTTTTCACGTGTATTTTATAAAGATATCTGTATTTTAATAATCTAAAAACCGTAAAAATGAGGAATATTAAATTATCAAAGTTTCAAAAATGTAAACACGAAGATTTAAAGAATGTCCATTATATTTGTAATAGTTACGACAAAAATGTTGTCTACGCCGTGACAAGTAAGCCTAACAGACTTTTTAAAATTGATCTGAACGAAGGTTTTGTGGAAACTGTGTGCGATTTAGAAGGAAGCTCAGACATTGTTGACTGTTGTTTTATAACTGACTTTCAATCTGTCAGCTTTGCTACGGAGAGCGGTGACATTTTAATGGTAAATGTAGAAACCAAACAGGTGGAATGTGTTGGAACACTTTCCTCTGGTATAGATGCGATGGCATGGAGTCCAAACCAAGACGTAGTCGTCTTTATTACTAAAGAAGGACTCGTTGTCTTGATGACACTTTACTTCGATATTATTCAGGAAACTGAGTTACACCAAACTGCTTATGGAGAAGGGGTTCCCATCACTGTTGGATGGGGTAAAAAAGAGACCCAGTTCCACGGTTCTGAAGGCAAAGCTGCGGCCAAAGTCAAGGAGGAAAAGGTATCCGCCATATCACCTTACGACGACCTCAAAACTAGAGTTAGTTGGAGAGCAGAGAGTGACTTTTTTGCAACCAGCTCAGTGGATCCAAACACATCGACTCGACAAATAAGAATATGGAATAAGGAAGGGGTTCTTATCCATACAACGGAGGACATTGATGGATTAGAACATGCACTATTTTGGAGACCATCTGGTAACCTTATCACTTCTGTTCAACGTAGGCCAAACAAACACAATATCATTTTTTATGAAAAGAATGGACTTAGGCATGGCGAATTTTCACTACCTTATGGTCCACAAGAAGTAAAAGTAAAGGAAGTGCTTTGGGATTGCTCCTCAAGTATCTTGGCAGTCTGGGTCGAGGAATTGAATAATCCTGAAGAGCCTAAGCAAAGTATATTGCTTTGGACTAGGAACAATTACCATTGGTATCTCAAACAAACAATATATCTTAAACAGGGTGTGGTAGTAAAATTTTTAGCTTGGGATACAGTAGATAAGTGTAAACTGCATTTACTCCGTTCTGATGGGGCATTTGAAGCATACACATTTCAGTCTACTGTTACTGCTAGTTTTGGGGGTGATGATAGGGATGGTTCATTCAATGTTGTGTTAGATGGAAATACTGTGTGCTTTACTTCTTTTAAAAATTCTGTAGTTCCACCCCCTATGTGTTCATACAAGGTAGTATTATCTTGTCAAGTAAATCATGCCTGTTTCTCTCCCGAGATAGGTAAAAGCAACAATTTAATAGCTATCTTAGCCAATGGGGAAATGGCTGTAATTGACAACTATCCCAATCAAATTGCGCATCCAAATGAGGGCATGACCCAATTTGTAGCATCCTCTGCAAGCATGGGATGCCATTTTCTAGAAAGAATCATGGCATTACCAGATGTATCATTGCATCACTGGAATTGGATTACGAGTAACAGTCTGATAGCCTTTAGAGTAGATGACAATGGACAGACAACTTTAGTGTCTTTTGAATTAACCCAGGATAAAATTCTGCAAAGATCCACACACATTCTTAATAAGCCTGTAATAGAAGTAGCTAGTAATGGTAAAATAGCTGCAGTTGAATTAGAAGGGGGAGTAATTCTACTCTATGATACAGCGACTGATACCCTCCAACCTTTCGTAACCCCCTTGGGAGGTGAACTAACACTCCCGGCGCAGTGTAATCAGATTGCTTTGTTGAATGATCATATCTTAATGGGTTTATCTGATAGGGGTAGCATTTACTTTAATGACTCTGAGCTACCAATTAATTGTACTTCCTTTGAAATAACTGAGCACTTTGTACTCTTTACTACGATGACTAATGAGCTAGTCTCTCTGCAGAAAACAAGCATTCCAGAAGCTATGAAATCTAAAGAATTTAACAAATTCCTACAAAATGGGAGAACCTGCGAGAGGGGTTCCTTGCTGGTTCGTGCAATACCAAGTGTTGCCAAAGTAATTCTGCAGATGCCCAGAGGCAATCTGGAGACCATACATCCCAGGTCCTTGGTGCTTTACAAGATAGGCAAGTTGCTTGACACACAAAAGTATGTGGAAGCGTTTGAAATAATGCGTCGAAATAGGATAAATTTGAACCTATTTGTTGACCATAATCCTGACGATTTTGTTAGAAATGTGGAGATGTTTATTGACCAAATTAAAGACACTAACTGGCTTTGTATGTTTGTTACCGATTTGGAGAATGAAGATGTTACCAGTACGATGTACAAAGCTTCGTACCCTGAAGCTAAACCCAGAAATGTGATGAGCAAGGTAGACGAAATTTGTGATTTGTTACTGGGTAAATTGCAAGCCCAAGTAGCCAAAAATATTCTCTCAATCCTCACGTGCCTCTCAAAGAAAAGCAAGCCGGAATTGGACTCTGCACTTGGCCACATAAAATCCCTTAAATATTCAAATGGCCACACTGGTATTCGCGATGCCGATGATGCATTGAACTACCTACTCTATCTGGTTGACGTAAACAAGCTTTACGATGTGGCTCTTGGTACGTACGATTTTGACATCGTTCTAATGGTTGCAGAAAAGTCGCAAAAGGACCCCAAAGAATACGTACCATTCCTCAACGAATTGCGCGCTTTAGGCGGCAGTTATATGAAGTACAAAATAGACAGGTACTTGAAGAGATATTCTAGGGCTCTTTGTCATTTGCACGAATGTGGCGAGCAATATTTTCCCGAATGTATGCACTTCATCAAAGATAACAATTTGTTTTACGAGGCTTTGACCATATTTGATCCATCCTCCATTCAATATAAGGATATTTGTAAGGCTTATGGTAACAGTCTAATCTATAAAGGTGCTTACAACGAATCGGCGGTAATGTTTACTAGAGGCGGTCACTACTCCGATGCTTTGCAGGCTTACGTAAAGGCTCTTAACTGGAGACTAGCATTTTCCACAGCCTCTAAATTGGGTTTAGACGAAGCAGAAAGAAACAAGATGGCCATCGAATTTAGCGCGAAACTTAAGCAAGCGTGTAGGTACGTTGAAGCGGCTACCGTTTTAGAGCAATACGCTAATAACGAGAGCGTGGAGGATATTATTAACTTGCTTCTGGAATGTAATAACTGGGACGAGGCTTTTAGAATCAGCTCCAAATACGATCGGTCAGATTTAATAGATTTTGCTATTCCATCCCGTGCTATAACGAATTATGACAATTTGCTTTTGTCTATCGAAGATCATATAAAAAATATTTGCAAGTATAAAGAGCGTTTGGTTATTGTTAGAGAGGAGAAGAAAGCTAAAAGCAACACTCCCGGAGTTATTATAGGAGATGTGGATGCTTTTTCGGACATAACTAGCACGACCACAACATCCCAAAGAACTACTTCAACAAATCGAAGCACCAGTTCGAGAAAACACAAATCAAAACTTGAAAGGAAAAAGTTTAACCTTAAAGAAGGTAACCCGTACGAGGAATTTGCTTTACTGAAGGCACTTCAGGACATTTTTCTCTTGGTTCCAAAAATAAAGGAAGATGTAGAGAATTTGGTCATGTGCTTCGTCAATTTGAGCCTCGATGAAAAGGCTAAAACATTGCGAAATGAATTCGAAAAATTCTCAGAGGTTGTCAAGAAAAGCACCAACGAGATTTGGCCCGCCGAAACGAAATTTTTGGCTTATTTAGATGGAAATGAAGAATTGGACCTTTCTGAATTACAACTGCGCAAGGGGGCACGTTGTCTAACTCTGGACGAATGTAATTTGTTTATCCCACCCGTTGCAACAAATTCACAATCTGGATCACTTAGTTTGTCCTTATTTAGTTAGGTATTCCTTCCAGATTTTGGCCTAAAGTTCTCGGACGTTAACTTAACTTTTCAAAAATGCGATATCAAGTTGAGAAGGGTACATAATTATGTGTAGAAAGCATGATGAGCCATTTACGAGTAGAACCAGGTAGAACTTAGAAATTTATTTCCCATAAAAAGAAAAATTCTTAACCGATTTGCAAAATTTTATTTTGTAGAAAATTTATGTAAAATTTCATAAACTAAATTTTGATTGATTGATTTACGGAGTATTTTTTTACAATTTTTAAGAAACAATATGCAAATTGGTTGAGTTTGAGTAACATTTTTCTTTTTAAAATTAAGAAAAACAACCTCGTTATATTGACAAAAATAATTTTCTATTTTTATTGTTCTGTATAGGTAAAGTTTAAATTAATACCAAATTAATTTTATCCTACTAAATACTGTAAAAATACATACAATGAAAAAATAAATAAACTGGCTTAATATGTGTTTAACTGTACAGTATATTATAAAAAAGCTAAATAAAGAAAAAAATTTGTTTTATTTTCGTAGCCTACACAATTGATTTATAATAAATAACACTACGTTAACTTTTCGAGAAGTTATTTAAATGTCATGATAAATATCATACGAGTAAGTAAATACAAGTAGGCCTACACAATAACAAGGCTGGAGTTATAACAAGAGTTGTAACAAACTGTTCCGCCGGTATAGGCGAGTTTTCGTTATTGATTTTGGTAACCAACTTGTAGTCTTGTACAACGAGAACCCGATGGATGTGGTTTTGAAGCAATAATTTCGATTTCGATGCATAAATTAACTAACTTAGGGTTCTCAGTTGTGCCAGGTTTGTAGTTTGTACTGTATAATTTATAATGTCACGAAAATACGCCTATTGTGACAACAGAAGAGTAATTATATTTTTAACCAGCTTAATTAGTATCAGGACCTCTTATATTCCCTTGGTATAATTAAACAGGGTATACATTAGTAGAAATGTTCATAAATGCAAGGGCGGAATCTAAGTCACAGATTATAATAGGCCATGGAGTATGGACCTAGCCTAGGTTTACCAGACACCACTCACCATGAAATTCTGTCCATGGGAATTCGATTCCAGTTTCCACAATCGGCTAGGAATAATTAAGCCAGCCGGAGGTTGCGCGGCCTACAGAGGTACCGGTATGCATCCAATACGAGCAAGAACCATCAAGTTGTACCAGCTGGGTTCGGAACTTGTAAAAACCATTGAACCGGTACCGAAATCTCGAGAGAAAAAAACCGAAACTGAAATATTTAGGGAATCAATAAAATTGAAGCTACAACGTAATTCCGGTACCGGAACATAAAATATAATTTTTTTTTAAGAAGCGGAACCGGAGCCAAAATATGAAACGAAGAATCCGAACCCTGTTTTGTACTAACTTTTAAGTTAGCTAAGTTAGTTTAGCGTAATCATCAAAAAAAAAAAAAGAAAACATTATAGCCTATTAATATGGTACTTCACCTGGATTCGAATGCGAAATCCGAATCCGAAAGGTACTAAAATTTTCGAGTGTAGGGCAGGCGTATATAATTGTTCCCACGTAATGTTCGGCTATGTAAGTATAGCCGAAAAAGAGCTAGAAGCTCGTGGACAGTGGCGGTTCCAGAAAAAAAATTTGAGGGGGGCCGGAATTTTTTTTCCCCAAATTTTGAACATATGAGCAACATTTTTCAGAATTTAGGTAAAATTTCGTGAATTTTAAGTACCGTACCTAAAATTAACATGCGACTCACTTTCACTCCCGCAAATTTTGTTTGATTTAGAAATTTGGTGCACTGGGGGGCCGGCCTCCAGCCCCCCTCTAAATCCGCCACTGCTCGTGGATGAGAAGATTATGGGTAGTTGCAGGCAGTGCTAAAAGTAGAATACTCTGGTTGCAGGGTACTCTAGTTTTTAAATTTCCCGCCTTCTATTAATATGGCAACACTAAATTCCAGCATTTTGCTTACTTTTGAGTTGGCAACTCGCCATCACATTTGTTAGGCCTAAAGTTCGTGATGTTGTGGGGGCACTTCGTAGTTAATAAAAGAAGTTTCTTAAAATATTAGAAGAATGCTGGTTTGGAGTCTGATTAGGTATGCATATGTTTAGTCATCTTTGTGGTGAACTTCAGCAAGTAACGATTTGTCGAGCTGTAGTAATTTAATAGGTAAGGATGGATGAAAATATGGATCAGGTCGTCGTAAAGATTGAAGTTGAATCTGACGGTGAGGAGTATGAAGATAATGGAGAATATTATGAGCCACAAGAACTGGAAGATACTCGTCACTTTACCCACTTAGACTTTAATAATTCTATTCACCAAGATCCAAACCTCCCAAAGATTACTTCTGTAAAATCGGAAATCCTTCCATATCAATGTGGTACATGCAGACCAATTATTTATTTCGAAACACTCAAAGAATTAAAAATACACTGGAGGGTTGTACATAAACCAAAACAAGTAGCAGCAGGAGAATCCTCCAGCTCCAGCTCGACGTCGAATCAAACTAATACGCCACAAACCGTTGAGAAACTTCCATTTGAATGTGTAGACTGCAAACCACCAACCACTTTTGCCAGCCTCGATGATCTTACTGTCCACTGGAAAGCAACCCACAAAAACGAAAGGCCTTTTGCATGTGAAAAATGTGAACGCAGGTTTTTTAAAGATTATGACCTAAAGACACACATGAGGGTTCATCGCGAGGGCACCCATAAGTGCAAAGAATGTGGGGTCAAATTCCGACACCTGAAAAATTTGATACTTCATGGAAAAACCCATCAAGGAAAACATTTTAAATGTAACATTTGTGACCGTACTTACACACTTTTCAGCAGATTGGAGTCACATATGAGGACCCACGATGAAAAAGAGGATGACCGCCAATTTAAATGTGAACATTGTCCTACCAGATACAAAACCAAAAGGAGTCTATCCATTCATCATCAGAGAGCACATGGAATGGCTGGTGGCCACTATCAATGTGATGTATGTCATGAAAAATTTATTAACTATGATGTTTTAAAGACACATATGGAAGAACGTCATGAACTATTCAAGTGTGAAAAATGTTCTGCAGAATTTTATAGCAGAAATTTATTAAGGGTTCATTTCCAAAAAGTCCATATTATGTCAAAATCTGCTAATTGGGTATCAGTTTAACTAAATTATAGCTGAACAGCAGTGGGCGGTGTATATTGTCCACCTATTTTTCCTTCTGGAATTGCCTTAGAATGTCACAATTACCTAGATAAGAAACTCTTGACACAATTATATTATGTTCAAGATTGTAGGCCTACCTTTTTTTCTAAATTTTTCGACATGAAAAACGAGATTTAATATATTAAGTAACTATGGTTGGGTCCTATTAAATATTTCCCATGGCTAAATAATGCTTCAAAAATCTATTCTTAAGGCTCCACATTTCTAGAATTTATTATTTCTAATATCATAATTATAATTATTTCCTATTAATTACCATAAATTTTATATTATTAATGATAGGCCTACCGTGGTAGCCTACAGCACATTTCTAGATTTTTTCTTTTCAATTAGCCTACCAATAATTATTTCAAGTTAGCCTAGAATAATAATTAACAATAATGATAGAATTTCAATTATAAAGTTAGGTAGTAACTTTATTAATGTGGGAATTAAATAATATTAATTGAATCATAATTTATAATTTTAAAAAATTTAATACATTTCAGAATAATGAATGAATAAGAATGCCAAAATTATAAATGTGGATAACTTATAATGAGCTCACCTTTATTATATATGAATCATGTAATTATTCTTGTCTAGAAATATTTTTCATCATGTAATTATTTTTTGTTGATTAATGGTTCTGTAAATTATTATATAGTTCGTTATTGTGACTTGGCTACAGCACATAAACTATTTAAATTAATATTCTTCCCAATGAAAGTTATCTGACCATTTAATTTCAGAAAAATGTATTCAATAAAGAAAAGCTCCAATAACCATATTAATACGTATTGTTATATTTTTTATACAGTAACAAGTAAACTTGAATCTACTACAATTACTTTTTAAGAAATTATCTTTGTGTGATAAAAGTGCATTTTGATATTCTTTATAATTTCTTACAGCTCCTGCCTAAAATAATTCTGTATACCACTATACCCTAATAGCTTAAAAGCCTTAGAAAGGCTAAGCCCAAAATAATTATTAAGGAATGGGATCTATTATTTAAAAAAATCAACTAATCAGGTTTAAGAAAATTATTTAAAACTGCAAGAATAAGAAGAAAATTTTATGTAGCCGACAAAAATATGTAGCCTACATTTAATTATTGTCTGATATAAATACATAGTTTATTTATACAATTATTAACATTATAATATATTACAGTTTCATCATTTACATTTTTATAGTATCTTGTAGTAGGGTTTTAAGAGCAATGATTATTTTTATTATACATATAAAAAATGTCTTGGGAGCTTGGAGGTTTAATACAGTGTTTCAAATTAATAATCCATTGTCTTTAGCCCATTTCTTTAGAACCCTTGTTATGTTTTCGACTTGAGCATTACTGGTGCTATTTCTTAGAAGCTGAATAACTTCACGCAGTAACTCCCTAAAATTTAATATAAAAAAAAGAGCGCATGGAAATAATTGATCCGAAAAATGAAAAAGCCATTATCACAAACAGTACTCTCTAAGAAATAATTATCTTACTTTTGTTCATGTCCAGCAATAATCATTTGCAATACACCAATGCAAGCCCCTCTTTTGCCTTCCCAATGCTCAGGATTCGGGTCTAATCTTTCTAAGACATCAAAGGCCTTGGCTGAATATAAGAATTGCCCCATCTGAAACATTACAGGGTTGTAGAGAAAACTGATACAATCACTTACAAATTACAACCAATTTTTCTCTACGCGGGAACTTACTTTATAACAATCATTAGCAATGATCTGTAAAAGAGTGTATGCTTCAGGCGAAGCTTCCATTCGCAAATACATGTCCCAAGCCATTCTTGGTTTTCTGTTCATTATATCTAATAGAATGTTTTTCTTATTTATTAATTAACATTTAACGATAGATCATTAAAGGGCCACGATGGAAAATGGTTCACCGGTCGGCTGAAAAGGAAAATAGGGATGTAAGGAAATGAGTGAACTTCGTTTTTCGTCTCCACACTCGTTTTCTTACATCCCTATTTTCTTCTTCGGCCGACGGGTGAACCTCTTTTCCATCGCGGACCTAGTCTGTACTTACAGCATCTAGCAAGCCAACTTTGATACACAAAATCTTCTTTTATTTTCTCACTTTGGATCAGTAAAAAAGCCTGTGACATAAAGTAATTTACAACTTCAGTTAGAACAGTACTATCGTATTTTATACTCGAATATCAGGGGAACTTTTTTAAATTCAAAAGTTGGGGTTTTGAGAAAATACGGTAATTTTTAGACACTTGGGACATTTTTATAATTCGAATTAAGCGCTATACCTCTTCGGCTTCTTTGTAGTTTCCAACAGATGCTTTTGCTTGTCCATAATTAAAATTAAAATTGTCATCATTGTAGAAGTAACTCTGCAAAACAGTATCTAATGTCTCATCATTAATCAAGAAAAAGAATATGCGAGAATTACCATACCTTGACGGAATTGAGATACAGAAGAACATCATCAAACTGCTTCAATAGAAAGAAACACGAAGCCATACACTGTCTTCCGGGTATCGTATCTGTTAAAAAATTCACCAACATTAAAAAATAACTTGATTACGGAGGGTTGGGGCACATCTATATGCCCATTTTCACATGTCTGTCCTACGGGCTTCGTAATTTTTGAGCTGACCACGTGTCATGCACAGAGTTTGCAGTTTTGCACAGGTCTGAAGTAGTGAATTTCAGAATGTGGAAGTTATATATCGTAAGATGCCTCCGCGTGTGCCGATATGGTGGGAAGGGTACGTCGTAGGACTTTCCGACGCTGGTTATTCGCGTTCGCGCATCATAA
>JAQGBM010000043.1:0-20822 GCA_034698405.1 Symphylella vulgaris | reverse complement strand
TTGGTTTTGATGAAAGCGCCAATTACTAGGGGGTGACAACAACTGGGTTTTTAACAACGTTTTTGTTTGTTTTACTACAACTTCTTAAATATTGTAGAAAAACTAATTTGAAACCGATTTTCAGAAAGCTTATTAATGTCTGCTCTAAAATCTGGTGATACTAGGTTTTTTTTAAAGCTGCAACATATTTCATGGGGATTTTAAACATCTACGTAAGTCCTTAAAGTGCCAATAATTGGGTGGTTTACCATATATTAATTTTAAGTTTGTAGTTTACAGGAAATTAAATTAGGAAATTTTCATTAGTCATTTCCAAAATGCAGTATTGTATAAAATAGTTAATTGGAAAATACCAGAACATTTTTCATAATTATTTCATATAATAACAAAATTTCAGAATAACGGTACGTATATAGTATACAAGTGGAAGTGGATGACCAGTTTAAAAAAACATGTTTAGAAGATCCACAACTCTACGGAATTAACCGTTGGTACGAGAGGGGGGCATAAAGGGATAAATAATTTTAGGCATTTTTAATTTTGAAAAATGTAAGTTTCTTCCAATAATGTGTTATGGCTACATTCAGAATATTTTAGGGAATTTTAGTTTGTGTAAGTGTATTTTTTGTATCTTAGTAAGTGTTCGGGCGGGCGAAAATGAAGATACAAAATTGTGTTTCAGGGAACATTGTTGCCAGAAAAACGAGCACGTCGCTTCATCCCGTGCTTTTTATTTGTTTTTAACAAGTTACCTGATCATTTTCTAGCAACAATGTTCCCTGAAACACGATTTTGTGCCTTCGTTTTCTCCCGCCCTTCTGATCAAAAAATTAATGTGACATTCTTACCTGATAATCATCACATGCTTCCGTATCCGGCTGCGCCAGACTCTGTAGCTTTTGTCGGGATTGCGCATGACGTCTTACAACGTAGAAAATAGAAGCAGCGATTAGAATGCCGGTCAAAACACCGCAGACAATGAAAGTGACTACGAAGAGACTACCATCGTCTTCCAAACTGACAACGGATACTTTGTTCTGTAAATAGAAAAAAAAAGATAAATTAACATTTCCATATCAATGTTAAAAAAAAAAATATTGTAGCCTAATAAGAACTGAGAAGAAGAACACATTTATGCTCAAAATTTGCCAAGACTTTGTAAAAATTTGGTTTAATTTCACCTGATTTTGAAATCCCATAATGTTTTTTTTTATTTCTTTTACAGAATTATTAAGTTACCGGTATTGTTTCTAACAATTGTTAATAACCGATATTATACCCAATAGATTTCTTTTATTATTCATATTTTACAGTTGTTTGCTACGAGTATTTAACTTAGGAGTTAGTATTGTACGTTGTACATCAAAACGAAAAAATTAGTTTTAGTGGATGGATATGAGAAATGGATTTTAAAACATACTATAACTTTGTCAAGAGCATACTTTGACATATTGAGTTGAGGGGAAAATCAATGATCCAGGCCTAATAATAATACAGTATTGCATAAGTATTGCATAATTATGTAGGAGTTTCGTATACACTTATTCGTGTAATTTTGATATCCTGCTGTGATACGTACTCGAATGGACTCCTGGGGGCCATGAAAAAGTCAAACTTCCGCTCAAAAATTTTGAATATAATACAACTCCATGAAAATTGTACAATTATTTTGTAAATAGCTTAGGCTAGATCAAAATTTGTTTAGATTTTGGCAATAATAAAATAGCTGATATATAACTTAAGTAGTATCAAGCCAGTATGGTATGACTGAACTGCAAATAAATGTCTAAAATTGACTTAACTTAGTTTCAATGACTATATAAAATTGACTTATTTTCTATTTTACGTATAATAATGCATAATACTGTAACTTAATCAAACATATTGAAATTTTCTTCTGCGCACTTACTGTAAGTTATACATAAATTGCCCAAGGTTAAATCAATTATCGTAATCAAAATTTGAAATTATGCTTATTGCATATAATATTTTATTTAAAATAGTAAGCTACCCGGTATTACAAAATATACCTTAATATAGCCTATAATATAGGCTATATATAAGTTACAGAATGAAAAATATATTTAAAAAATGCCGAAAAAAACTTTACGTAGGCTGTAATAGGATATTAAAATTTAAATAACTTACATTATAAGTTAGCATGATAAAATGATGATTAAATGATAATAGCCTATACTGTACATTCAAATTTCTATTTTTATTTCTGGTACATTAGCCTATACAATAATGTATAACTTAATTTTCCATTTGTCATTAAAATGAATATTTTAATTCGTTTATTTATTTCAAATTTAAGCAACCATGAAATTTGTATTCTCAATAACATATCCATATTATTCCGTATATAACTTTGATTACAATTTTATTAACTCACTTTATATTAACAAAAAAATGTACCGTATATTTTAGGCCTATTTAAGTAAATTCCAATTTCTTATAGCCTACGCTTTGTGCCTTACATTATTATTATTATTTAGCATCCAATGAATATGGTAATAACGATTCGATTATTAACGTTGTTTTATAACAAAACACTCGAGGAGAAGGAACATGCTGACTGCATTATAATGGATCAAAATAATTCTCATTTCTGTACAGAACAGCACAGCACATGCACTGAATGAAAATGTATTCCTCCCTCTCCTTCAATTTAGGATGTATTTCCGTTATACTTTAGATTACATAAACGTCCGGTATATAAAATGGATCGATGGTCTTGTCATGTATTAATGCACAGAGACGATGAACATTATATTCTGTACCTTCAGCATCAATATACGGTGCGCCTCGGCTTAGACAGCATAAAGTGTAAAATGCGCGCATGCAAATTTCATGAGAAACTAAATTGTTATTTACAGCTGCAGCTATTATGTTGTAAGAAATGAATGAAGCGGAGACTGTGTCTATGTATGTTGGAGAAAAAGTAATAATAATGCTTTATAAAGACATCATTAGAATCCGTAGAGAATCAATTTGTAATTTTGTGCAATTTATTTTTTTATATTACCGTTGTTATCCTTGATATATTAGGATGGGCGATTTTAATTTAGGTTTAACGTTTGGATTTTAAGATCATATTTTTCAGATCACGGTGTTCTGGTTCAGGTTGTATCAGTTTCAGACCTATAATTCAGGGCCGCATTTACAAATCTTAGGGGTTGTCGGCAAAAAATTTTACGCCCCCTGGCCCCAGCAGCCGCAGTTTTGAGGTATAAGTTAGAATTCCTTGGGCTGAGGGCTATGGAGGTGGCGAATTTATCAGAAAGTGTCTTGGGCGGCTGCTATCTTCCCACAGAAGGCGAATTTTTTTTTCCAGAATATAGGTCAAAACACATTTTTTGATTATCGGTTTGGTTTTGGGCTCTTGTAAATTTGCCCATGTTGCCCATGCCAAAACCGGTACTGATCCTATTGGTAGAAGGAGTAATCATGCTTTGGTCTCTACCTCTTACGACACCCTAAATCTCAAAACTACTTGTAGCCTCCCATTGGCTGAAATTATCACCTGTTGATATGCAGCCAATAAGACTACTGTTCCCACAACTACTGCTTTCTTCTTACTGGCCGAAATTATCACGTGTTAAAATCCAGCCAACAAGAAGCTACAGTAGTTTTGAGATTTAGAGTGTCGTCTACCTCTTCACCTCTTAACATTATTTAAAAAAATCATTTGGTATTATTTTAAGCTATGATATAGCGGTAGCCTATAATATACAGTACTCCTAAGTTTTCATCTCTTCTATAAAATATTTTAATAAATAACTTACTGCATTAATTTATATACAAGCGTCAAACGTACTGCCTATAATCCCCAACAAATACGAAAATAAAATATACGAGACACGAATTCTACAATCAATAAATCATAATAACCAACCTTGTATCTATTACATTGTAGCAATTAAGTGCAGCATAATAATAACATACCGTTTAAACTTTCGAATTTCTTTTTTCCCTTTTCATAAAAAAATGCTTATTCAGCAAAATGGAAAATTCTCACAGACAAACTCTGCGCTTCTTCTTTTCAAGAAAACTCAACTTAGTTCTTCTTCAATTTACTTCAAAGTTGAATAAAAATATACTGCACTGCATATGTCGCCATACATAACTGGATTTTTCTATAGCCTATACAGCACAGTCTCTGAATTGTGAGTAATAATCGCTTTGTATCTATCGTGGCTGACATATGTTAGCGATAAGAAATGGGTGCAATCAGCAGCTTGTTGCAGAATGATATTGTCCTATATATACAGCATTGCACTCTACAATAAAAATGGTATAGACGCAAAGGAAAACTCGAGCTCTCTCTAATGGATTAGTGTGCAGAAGACGGTATAGATAAGGAACAAGAAGACTGCACTGTGATGCTTTTTCCCCTTTAACTGTATCTCATATACAAGGGTGTTTATATGGCGATCCCGGTTTGCTTTTACATTATACTCAATAAAAGTAGGCTTTATAGAAAAAACAAAAACTTGTTGCATATTGCGTGTTATAAGAGGTGATGCATGAATGACTTTTATAACTGTGTAGTATCATAACTTAGTAGTAAATCTTCAATTTTAAAAGAAGAAAAAAAAAAGGATTTTTTTTAGCTAACTTATCCGATCAAGAGTGCAAGAGTGGTTTTAGAAAAAAATTCTTACACGCTAAAAAATCTGGATAAATTATATAGGTTATAACCCATAATTTATCCCTCCCCCCCCCCCCAAATTTGAGTTATCTTAGGTGGATAACTCAAATTTGGCGGGTTCAAAATATGGACTTAATATAAACCATTTTTGAGTTATTCTCTCAATATACGGTATATTCATATATTATTATGAACCAAAACAGTAAACTGGGCTAAATCAGTCCATTTTTTACCCATATTTGAGTTATCCTCTTAATAACCCAGGGTTATAGAGTTAGATTTTGATCCAGCTTTTTTTTAGCATATTCGAGTAATTTAATAGCCTTGATATATTAATATTACAGTTACAGTACCATAGACCGAAGTCGGAAGAGCAAATGTCTAAAAATATGGTGTGCTTTTGTACAGTTATCTATTTCCGGTATGGATAATTTTCTCTATACCAACCTTGGTTAAGCACACCATTTTTGTAGACATTACCGGTAGCTCATCTGACTATTCGGTCTATAGGTAGGCTAATAGGTAGGCTATTGCTGAGGATACAGAATAATTGCAGTGGGCTATAAGAGTATTATTATTTTGCAGTGTTATCTCATAATGCAATAATTCCAGTGCTGCACTGTTACTATATACTGTATACGGTTCAGTCAGTTTACACGTAACATGCATTATGTAATCCTAATCACTAATCAGGAATAAATGGATGAATACTTCTCTTTGTCGTGCTATAGTCATACGCCGTACGTTCGCGAAACTGTTATTACTGGTATGCGTTAATCTGTTAATTTGCATATTAATATTCCCCGTTATGCAATTATACAATGAGTTATATAACATCTCCATTTGATCACGCCAATTTACGTCAAGGCAAATCAGCTAAAGCGTGAGCAACTGAGCACTGAGCATCTACAGTATATAGGCCCTACTACAATTTCTAAATGATTTATGGTGAGCTGTCTTGAACTAGTAGTATATAATATTCTCGTAATACAGACTGAGAATGCTTGATAAAAAAAATTCAACTGATTAATATCCTAAGATATAAATTCTGAAAATTAAGGTCTGACAACTGACAATGGGATGAAGGTGATGTTTCAAATGATTATTTATTTAATATCTTTTGCATTAAGAATTTTGAATGAAAATTCGTGAAATCTTTAATTCAGGTAGGATACGGGGAAAATGGCCTCCTAAATAATATTTAGGAGGCCATTTTCCTTCTACTTTTCTGCTATTTTTCAAAACTAGAAAAGTGGCCTTCTAAATAATATTTAGGAGGCCGTTTTTATGGTTTTGAAAAGTAGCAAAAATTCAAACAATAAATAACTTAGGCTTTCCTAGAATGATATAGACTACCAGACTATACTCTTATCATGTTTACTTGTGTTTGAGTAATTTTTCAACAAACATATACGTACTCGTAGGACAAACCATGTACTATATAGGCCTACGCAATCTTGTTACACTTTTTCAACATTCTGTCATATGTCCACATCAAAAAAAAAAAAAATTGCCTTACACATGACTACATTTTCAAAATAAAAAAAAAGTATATTTTCAAACGGACATATTTTCATTGCGACATGGTAAAAATTTTGTAATTTTATTTCATCCCAGTCTACTATTATTTTACTTTCTTCTTGAGGACCCTTTGCCGCGTTTCTGTGTCAATGCACGCCATGTATCCTTATATTCTGGAGTCAAGTCAATATTATTGCTGCTGCTCTTCTTCTTTGAACCTTAATACATGTATACACATATTTTTCCACTTGAAATGTTACAGAATAAAACATTGGCCAGTCGGACAAACTGAATATAGGCTAAAGAACTATGTGTATACATTGTATATGCAGTTAGGGTTTTGAAGACAAAAACGTGGCTGATACTCTGATCCGTTTTGACAGATGCATTTTCTTATAAAAATAATACAGAAGAAACATAGGAGAGAAGGCTAACCGAGTAAAATATCACTGACCCTATGATGTGGTGCTACGTCTGATGGGAGAGCTCCCAAAGTTCAAGAATTTTAAATATAGAATCATTCTCAGTCATCGTGGACTTTCTAACTCATTTAAATTAGAATTAAAAATGAATGAAGGATTATAGATTAGAAATCCTTACAAAACCACTGTTTATGATCAACGTTATTTTCTGAACCAAAAATATCATAGGTTCAGAAAATTCATTCCAGGTTCTAAAAATTCTGACCTGGGAGAGGAATTCAATAAAGTTAGTAGTAAGTTTAGTCTTTCTATCACAGTCTATAAAAAAATATCACCAGGCTTGGACGATAATATTGCAACTAAGATTAAAGGTTTCTAATCCTTTTTTAACTTTAATTAATCCCGAATGAAGGCAGACATTATATTATTTAAAAAAATATGTTAATGCCGCAATCAATTTTGCAATAATTCCGCAAACAAAACCTGAATAGAATATCGTATATTTTTAAAACGTATTCCCTCTCGGTAAAGATAATATAATTATATGCAACCGCAACTCAAAATAATGATTCAGAATAAAAGTTATAATTATAATTATGTAATTATACGTCATTAAGCTTTTAGATTAAAATTTTAAGTGCATGACTAGACGTCATTTAACATTAATATTTAATTTGCCTTTTTTTTTTTGAAAATGGTTAAAAGTAAAAAAAAAAAAAAAACTTTCTCTAGTTTGTCATTTCAAAATGATACAGTTATTTGTTTTGAAAAAGTAATCCCTTAGAGACCTAACTCTTAAAAGTATTCTTCCGTTTGTCTCATCTCCTTTTTTATCTTGAAATACGTAAGACAAAGACTTCTTTGGTCCAGGAAAAAATAAAATAAAATGAAAAACAAAACCTCCAACAATTTAATTTTATTCTCAGAGCTCATCAAAATCTGATTCAAAGAGCTTTGATTTCTTTTTTTGTCTATGATGTATCAATGTAATCTGTCTATTTTGCATTTATACTTCAAGTTGCAAACTCTCTACATTCGTTTCCATAGGGGAATTTCCTACACACACAGAGGAAATCCGAAAAGGAAAAGTAATTGTGTCAAGTTGTATAGGATATACGTTATAGTGACAAGTAATCATTAACAAATATTTACCCTGTAAGTTTCGCATTACAGTGAAACACGGAAAACGCATTTTCTAGGTAAAGAATCGTTCCCTAACGTGCTTAGCCACAGGATAGGTCATTACGGGAATCAAAATGCCGATCAACTGCAGACTGACCTTCCACTGAGACCAAACAATGCACCATAGAGTTAGTATGTTATATATATTTCAGAAATATCATTGATGAGCCACCCATTTAAACAATAAAAATAATAAAATAAACTGCAGTAAACAAGTCTAAGGAAAAGGGGATGAAATTTGTAAATTTTGTGATTAAAAGGTATAATATTTATTGAATTAATATTTTATGGTATAGCTTGATGTATTTTTTATCAGCTTAATGTCAGTCGTGTCTGGTCATACAAAAATGATCCTATTCCCTTCTCCTTTTTTCATCCGTCCACAGCTCTATACTGGACTGTGCAGGACTTTGAGGATAATCCTGGAAGCATTTCAGCTTTTTGGTATAACCGTGCAATGTGCATTCTTGGGGGGAGGGGGGGGGGGTTAACAAGAAAAAAAGCCTGTAATGTCTTAGTTTTTTGGAAATAACAGCCTACATTGTGTATACGTGATGTGTCAAATGAGTACTGTATACTACGTACGACTTCCGCTTAATTTTTAAGGCATTCTCAAGGTGAATAATTTAAGATTTTTATCCCATTTTCATTAAGCTTGGATTTACTTTTCAACAAAAGTGCCGAGAAGGGTTCATGTTCAATGGAATGTTAATCAATAGCAGGATTAAAGGAAGAAAACGGTTAGGCTATATAGTGTCTGCCATTTGTCCATGAAATCGGGAGATAGGGTTAATCTATACCCCAGCATGATCGTCTAGTTATCCTATTTTAATTAAGTTAAGCTCCGTGCAGACATGACATCGTTTCGGTTCATGTGCATAATAAGCAGACTTCATTATATTCACGGCATAGATAAATCACAAAGAAAAGCAAGATCCTTTGTTCACAAAATGGTTTTAAAATGTGATGCCAGCAAGTTTAAGAATTTAGTAATTTACTGACACTGTTTATTTTTGAAAAGTAAAAATACTGTTGATTTTCCAGCAGTGTATGATTGAGATTCTGTATCAAATTGACCCGAAATAATAATAATTCATTTAATTAAGTCGGTGATAGGATTTCCCTGAGTGTACGTTTTATCATTATTTAATTATTTATCTAGTTTGATAATTATATCAGCTGTATAAGAAAATAATAATTGATAGAGGGAGATGAATGTATCTGAATTATTAAAAACAATAACGTTTTTCTATCAAATTTTAGAGTTCCATCATGCGCATTATAATTTGAATTGTTTCAAAATGTAATCCTACATGATTAAACTTTGCTATTTGCATTTTCTATAGATGAAAGTAGGTTAGCATGCATGAAGTTAAGTAGAGAATTTTATTTAAACAAATAAATCAATAGGATATTGCTTCCTTTTATACAAAGAGAGGCAATCCGCAAGAATAATATGAAATCCAAAAGTTACATTCCAAACTAATAAATGGATAATGTATTCTATTCGTATCATATCAAATCAAATCTCTCTATAATTTAATAGATAACAGTAACACGATAGTCTGCGTTATATTGTCGAGCATATAGTCGAGTTTTATTCCCCAAGGCATTGTGGTCCAATTGCTTTTCTACCGTATGAATGTAATAATGTTAATGATATTCCTATTGACAGTTCTGCACAGCAGCAGAGGATATGGGTGTTTACATGATAGGGTTACGAGTATTACCTCGCCGGGCACTATGAAATTTAACGCAGCAATATTAAAACTATGAAACCAAAGGGGGTCTGGCGCGGACATAACACAATTTGCTTTAAGAATCATAAGACCTGTCGTATTAGCTGCAACCGGTGTATTATGATTATATTTAGCTGCATGAGGTCTATGCAACTGGCATATAATAATACTGCTGCTCTTCGCTTCTGGCAAAGACAACACCATAATAACGGCAGCTTATAGAGTATGACGATACGCTGCCCAGTATTATAATGTTTGTCTCTATGTGTACCTAATGTTTATAATACTGTAGGCGTAATCAATTGTTGGTTCTGTCGATCTCTCTCTCTCTCTCTCTTTTTTCAAAAGCTACGAGTATTTGGACAGAGTATATTATATACAGGAGTTCAGTCTTGTGTTTGAAAGCAAACAAGCTGGACGTGCCTGCAGCACAAGGCTAAGTGATCATCTAGGATCATTTCGTAATAGCGCTAGAAAGAGAAAAAAGTCCCCTTTTTCCTCGGACATGGTATAGAAGAGATAAGGAAAGAAGAAAAAAAACCTAGCTTATACTTTCACTTTTGTCAACGATGTGATGGGACATACCATGAATCCTATCCAAATAGGTCGGCAGTTTGTTAATAACAGGAAAGCCTCAAACTACAGCACATATTGAGGTTCTTGGTTTATTAGTGTACGTGCAGTTGACTTTAGGAGGCGAAGGAAGCTATGATTAAATTACAGAATACCCCGTGTACACCCACGATATAATTTGGTAATGCGAAGTAAGTTATTGGAAATTTCCCTAAAAATTATTCTACTGTATAAAAAATGTCTATGTAAAAAATGATTTTTAAATGTGTAAAATAAAAATAACCCATGATTAAATCATTAAATAAAATGTCTACTGCAAAATTGTTTGTTGTAAATTTGTCATCTAATGCATTAAAACTTGTATTATATCTTAGGTTGGTCTAAGATTATATTTAAAAAAGAAAAAAAAAACTCCAAAAATAATTTTTAATTAATAAAAAAATTAAGCAAACTACCTCGGTAAATACTCTACATTCTGAGTTCGACTTTAATAATTAATAAAAAAAATAATATTAAATCGAGTCCATTTATTGTAGGCTACCGTAAATTATATGGAAATTATTATTATTATTTTTTTATTAAAAAAACAATCGTCCAATCTAAGAGAGCAAATTGGGGGCAAGTTAAATATAGGGTTAAATCATACAGAAAAAAAAAATGGGCAAGCATGACCTATTTAGCATTGAATATAGGATCAGGTAAAATTACTAAGTAAGTACTAACGTAAGTATAATCTGAGACCAAACATCAAGTTATCATTCTTATTATTGTGATTGTAACATAATAGTTGGTTTTCTATGGCCAAATTAATGAGACAACTACGCCTTCTGTTTAATCTGGTCACCATATAACGAGCGGGTCTTTCTATTATCTTCCCTTTTTTTATTTCTTCCAGGCATGATGGTGGACAACTATTCGTCACAATTATTGTTATTTTTCTTTTGCCGCAACTAATTGACTCGATACACCGCAGAATGTTCGTATATTATATCATCCGCGCTGAGCTGTTGAGCCAGAGGTCCTAGGTTATCAGCGGTCTGCAGAACCAATCAATAAAATCAATGTCAGACGAAATAAAATATCGCCATATAACTGCAACATTTTTCCAACATCATGCAAAAGAAGCCACTTCGATATATTGAGCGCATATGCCTCCAAAAAGCCAGATATTTCTGGGCCGAATCAGGTTGTGGCTTCTGGTATTGACCATTTTCCAAAGTTTTGCTCACAGATGGCGTTAAATAATTTTTAATTTCGTGTTTGTAATGATACTTTAACATTTTTGTGAGCCCTTATTTAAAAATAAAGTTATTTGACTATGATCTAAAATTAAAAAAAAAAATTAAGTATAGGCCTAACGGCAATTTTTTTCTTTTTCCATATACGAATGTATCGAGTTAGAGGTTAGAGCGTCATAACTTACGAGTTAGACAAAAAAGTAGAACTAGCGCCACAATTAACTTAAGTTAGCTGCCACCAATATAGTCCAATATGGGTAAAGGTTTTTTTTTTTTGATAAGTTTAAACCTCTTAAATCTAGGGCTGAGCGAATATCGATTTGTTTCGAAAGCCGAATATTATTTCTCGAATAGTCGAATATTTAGTTTTTAAATGTTTTTTTTCTCCAAAAATCAATTTTTGTAGCACCTAATACATTTCAATGGAAAATTTGGTTTCAGATTGTTTTCGTTAATACCTGGTCTTTCGTGGAAAACTAAAGTGTTTTACTGATGTTGGATATTGTCTCTATCGAGCCACGTTTACGAAATTTAAAAATGTTTTGAATTGTTTTATATTAATTTACTTTAAACTGTGATAACTGGCCGTAGCTGTTAGATTCAGTTTACGACGCGTTATCAAAGTTTACTGAGCGAATATTAAAATTTTCAGTTCAAATCGAATATAATAAATTTTTACAGCAAGTTATAGGCATATATGCAGATTTTCATATTTATTTTATCAACTAAACTTAGTACATAAATGTCTGATAAAGATAGGACAGCAGACATTCTTAATTTTAAAGAATAGGAAATGTATTTCATTTTGACTTATAACTACTACTGTTCCGCGCTGGTACCGGTACTTTAGAAAGCAAAATTTTATCAGTGAAATAATCACTATTTTTATTTTTCAAGATAGCCTAAGTTATGTTAAATAATGCAATGGTGCAGCGTTCGTCTAAAGGCTGAAGCAGTACCGGTATGCATTCTATAAAGTAGCAAACAATTCTCATATTCGGATAACACAAGAACATTGAGGCGGGAATTCATACGTCCGTTTAGAGCTCTCTTAAGTTTGCAGACAAATCTAAAGGTGCTTTTAGATGGTAACTTAGACTGGTATACATATTTATACAGATCTAAAAGGATATAATTATGAATTCGGCCCTTGGACTTCTCCAATAAGGTTTTAGTCTCTTATCCGATTTTTATATTTATAACTCAATCGAAATCTGAACACAATTTTTTATATTCAGACAAGTGAATTTTAGCTCTGAAAGATTCCCGGGACAGTAGCCTACTTTGATTCTCAACTTTCACATACAATATTTATAACTTGATTACGAAACTGCATAATCAGATTTCTTTATGGCGTCGGGCCGCTCATATTTACAGGATACAGTTTTCCGCTTATAAAAATATTCTGCCATTAAAGGGCAACAGGAAATACCGCAAAAGTACCATGTTAGAATTTAATGCGACGCATGCTACTTTTAAACATATTGAGGTCAAATTTATGATGCACAACGTACAAAAGCGGACATCCTTGAGATGACGATTATTAATTTTTCATCATAATTAGCTCATAAGAGACTTAAAAGCGGTGTTTTCCGTTAAATATAAAAGAAAAATAGGTTCCAAAATAACATGTTCTAATTACGAGACATCCTGTTAGAGATTATTATTAGACCCTGCCAACGTTTTCAATGTTTCATGATGTCTTGCTGTAGAATATGACGACGTTGTACACCAATTAGCATTGTCACACGGAGTACGATTATTACTGTATCATACGTGCCATCTCATTTTCTCCCCAACATAACAATAATCTTCTACTTCAGAGAACATGCTTATATTATACAATATAATTATACAATACACTTAATAAGATATTTAAACTGTGACGAGTATTGCTTTTAATAAGTTACAGCGTTTTTGGTCTAAGCTCTACACTAAAGAATTGTCTAAGTTAAGTTATGCGTTTTAAAAATGCTTTAGTATATACTCCGTATTTCCTAGTCTGATATTTTGAAATATTTTAGAGTTTGTTTTGAATTCATATAACTTAATCTATAAGCTAATGTTACTATAAGCCATGCCTACTATACTGTATACGAGAAATCCATTGAACAAGATGTTAACAGAACATGCTTATAATAGCTGCAACACCGGTGTTCTCACTTGAAAAAGGGTGCTGAACTAAAAAAAAAAGGTTGATGTGTGAATTCAAGACTAACTCGCAAGGCTGTCCAAAAACAATGATATCTTTGAGGATGGTGTATACTCCCGCAGTGTTTAGTTATCGAAATGTTCAGTACCTATAGGGATGGTAATTGGTGAACCATATTGCAGTTGAATCGGGTGCCTTATATGTGGTACGGTAGTTAGATTAAAAAAAAGAGTTGAATTAATGTAGGAGGAGGTGTTTCCGTAATAATATGATTATTGGAATAATGCAGTCTTTTTTTGTTACGAGAGCTTTGGTACATAATGGCGACTCCTCATAAAGCAATTACCCAATATTTTATTTTATTCTTTCATTCTTTTTTTCATCAATGACTTCTGATATCGGTATTCGTGGCCTTTGTTCCCCTACATAACCTCATTCACAACGGAGAGGAGCATTTCTCGGGTTTCACGAATTCAATCAGCTATATTACTTTATACGAGTATATAGGGTGATCGCATAGATATCCGAATGTACTGTATTGCAATGCTCGGCATAACAAAGGTTTCTCTTCCTTAACAAGACAGAAAGAAATCAAGCAGGCGTCAAATTTCTTTTGAGGTTTTTTTTTCAAGCTACATACAAAGCACGATCTAATGTGAATTGAGCCAGCTGTTTTTTTGAATCTCCATCACTGCTTCTTGTGCAGTAATATTACATTTTCAAGTGTTCTTATCGTCTTCTTTCATCTATAAAGCGTACAGCGTTTTTCCGGATGATATATTTTGTCTCGAAATACAAAAACAATAGTTGTTTTGTTTCTTATCTTTTTTTTTTCTCCATTACATAGGATATTGAATTATTTTTTGTAAAAACATTAGTAGTATAAATACCGGTAAGACTTTTTTTCCCCATTTTAATGAAGCAAAAATATTTGTTGTAAAAACAAGAAAGTCTTTAGTAAAGGATATTGCATGAAATAATAATTTAAAAGTGTGTATAGGAGTTGAAAAATAAAGGTATAACCATTTACATGATATGTGCTTAAATTAGCTGGATTCTGGTTGACTTTGACAGAGTAAATTCAACCATTTTATTTGACTGTATTTTATAAAAGAGTAAATTCAATTTGTAAAAATATGTTAACCGTCTTAATATTAGCACTGAATTTATGCACATTTTATTAAAGATTACTTTCAAATTATAACTTATCTTATTATGATTACTTATTTCTTTAATTTATTATAAATTTTTTAAAAGTGTATTTTATAATAATATTATTTATGTAGGCTATTATACTAAAATATTTAAAAAAAAAAAAGGAAATTAATAAGAATAAACTTTTTTAAAATTTTTAATTATGAGGGACACTTGAGATTTTATTCGCTTTTTATCTTTCCTCTATCCCCAAAAATATTCTTCTCTAAACTGTGGCATGATAAATTATTATTCTTTCTTGGGTCCTTTACTTATTTTGATTGTTTTTGGAATGAATAGTACTTAAAATATCTTTAGTTTATTACTGGTATTAAAATGGTCAGGAGATTTATTTGCATCACGTCATAATTTATACCGGTAAGTACAAAATTTAAATCCAACATTTGAACTGTCATCAATGGTGTCACATGTTCTTTTAATTATATATTATGAGTAAGTTCTAATTCTATTTTATTGATATATTTACCGTAAAGCAAATGAATTTTCAGCTAAAATATAAGAATATTATATTTCTAAATCCCTTATTTGAACAGTCATCAATTTCTTCACATGTTCTTTTAACTTTTAAGAGTAATATATTTATTTTATTGTTATATTTAAAGCAAACGTATTTTTAGCTAAAATACAAGAATACCATTTTCCTTTATATCAGAAGTGAGCCTATAGCCTTTCCTATAGCCAAGATGGACCATGCTGCTATACACTCACGTCAGTGTATCGTTCTCGATTGCATACAGTATGTATTATTTCAAATTACTTTCCGCTTCTCTTGAATAACGGGAGAAAAAAGTCTAAGGAAAGCGTATGATTAATGTGCAATCAAGTTAATAGCTTGAAATCAGGTTCCGGCGTATAAAAGACACAAGGTTTTCTTCGTATAACACCCAGTATAAAGTATTATGTAGAGCTGTAGTTACTTGATATATGTGTGAAAAAACTTCACGAGGCGAAACTGTTAAGTGTCAAATTCGTAGGAATGAGAAATGTTTCGCATAGTGATATTTTTAACCCCCAGACTTTTGTAATTTTAAGACGTTTTATCAATGAACCGCCAACTACAATATGATAACTAGACTACGGTACGAATTATAAAAAAAAACATTAAAAAACCAAGCTTTTTTTAGAATTTCAAACAATTATTACGCAATATACCTTAAGTTATACAGTTATGGTGTATCAATGGCATATTTTGAAACTATAATTTCGGGAGAGGTTTCTGAGTGAGTGAAGCACTTTTTTTTAACATAATAATGAAACGGCGTGCAGAGGGGGGTCTGTGTGGAGTCAAATTAGTCAGGTCTTGTGATTTTAGGGCATTTTTGCAATAAAATCTGTAAAAATTAAAAATTTGGACACATGGGAGTGGATTTATGGGGGTTTGAAAAAAATTTGGAAGAATTCTATTTTTGTAAAAATTGTAAGAAATATTCCGAAACCATTAATAGGGTAAACCACCCAATTATTGGCACTTTAAGGACTTAGGTATGTTTAATTTCCCTTGCAATATGTTGCAGCTTAAAAAAAAAACTATTATCACCAAATGATTTTAGAGCAGACATTAAGCTTTCTGAAAATCGGTTTCAAATTGGTTTTTCTACAATATTTAAGATGTTATAGTAAAACAAAAGTAAAAAAAAAAGTTGTTAAAAACCCAGTTGTTGGCACATCCTAGTAATTGGCGCTTTCATCAAAACCAACAAAAATAACTGGGGGGGGGGTGCCAAATGCCAATAATAGGACAGTTTACCCTACTTTATTTCAATTTACATTTTACAATTAGAAAAAGAAAGGCAAAATTAGAATTTTATAGAATTTTTGTGAATATTGGAAATGGAAATAATATGGATTACCGGTACTGAATAAAAAAAAAAAAATCGAATAGTTTAATCGATACATAATACAGTAGCAGAAATGTTTTAGAATTTCTGTGTTCTGTTGTATAAAATGAGGACAGACACATATAAAGTACTACTACATATTTTGGTTCAATGGTCTATGCAGAGGATGTCACCCAATAAATATATCTTTATCCAACGACAAGATAGCAGAGCTAGCAAATGTAAGCTATAATGCTCTTACAAATACACACGCGTGCTATCTGTATATGTTCGTAATAAAGCTTCAATTTATATTCGCTGCAGAGAATTTGGTAAATTCTGAAAGAGTATTTCCTATACACAATATTCTGTGGAGCCTGTAAATAAGATTTTTTTTCTTCTTCTCCTACTTACATAGCAGAGGATTTTGCAACGATGTTTAAATGCGGTGTGTAGAGAATTCTGATTTTGACATTTTTTTAAAAATACAGTATAACCGAATGACATGTTTCATACAGCTTTAATTATTGACGCTTCCGTTAGTTTAAAAGGAATAAAGAAATGTAATTCGCCTGTAGTTATTTAGTAGAGAATTAGGGTACGTTATAATAATATCTTGGTGGTGTTGTATGACAATCGAAAACCAAAGGATACTCTTCTTTAAAGAACTTTAAAAACTTTATACAAATATTTTTAAATCCAGCCCTAACCTATATTTGGTTCAGACCTTTTTAGTTCGCTCTTCGGTACTATCTCAGAACGGAAAGCAGGATTCGGAACCCCGGAACCAGAACCAAAACCGATAAACACCATAATTTTAATAAGGACGTACAGGAACCGACATTTTTTCCCTTTTCTATTTTAGATTTTTTGAGATTCCAAAAGTATAAATTAGTTTAAAAACAGCACGGAAGCCGAACCAGAAACGGAAGAGACTATTTATTTATTGGTTGAACCGGAACTTGGAAACTACCTTGTATATAATGAACCGAAACTGAAATGTGCGCACCCTGACGGAAAAGAAATGCAGAATGGGTTTATTTGAAAAAAGTACCCGACCTAATACGAAAATTCGGAGTGATTTCAATGTATCCTAAACATTATCTTTTTTATTTTTACTTTTGATTTGATTTACCATACGTTCTCTACGAAAATTCTAATTCGCTTAACGATAATTTTAACTGTATAGCCTAATAAGCACCAGCAGGCACAAGCTGAATGAATTTTACGTTTCAGCCATCATGCAGAGACAATCCTAAAAAGATTATCAGTCTCGAAGTGAACACTCGAGAGTTGGGACGTATAATATGAATTTAAAATTTGTAAAAGCTCTTCGTCGTATAACAATAGACAAATAACAAAACACATTAGTATACAACGGGCGAATATAGGGTATAGTACACTGAATTCCCTATGTTCATTAGCCCACATTCATTCCCTGCTAAACACTTCCTGAGCGTATTCTTCTGCGATGTCGTATTTCACTTATCAACAAGCGCACAAATGAAAATGTTTCAGCAAATATAAATCATGTTTATTTTCAAGTCTATTATTATAAAAGTTATATAGGGATAGAGCGATGCTAGGATCAAGCAAACTAAAATGCATTAGAGTAGTTCTCTTATATCAGAGATAAAATGTGAGGTAGGCCTATTGCAATCAAATAAAAGAAGAAGGGGGAAAAAAACTGTTTAGACTTTTGAATAAGAACAATGTTTAAGTTAAGAATTAAGTTTAATATGTTGAATATCCTGTGCTGTGTATTTATAGGATTCATCGAAAGTTAATTATTTAAATGATAATTAAGTTATATCCAATAAATATCCATCCTAATTTTGGATTAATATTAGCATAATATAAGAAGGATAAATTGGTCTAATATCTTGCATACTGTGGTTAGTCTAAGATATTAGACTAGTATTAAAATTTTTTTTTATTCTGAATAAATCCCCAATGTTTCAGGTTTAATGGCCCAAAATCTTTTTTACTCTTTCATCTCATACTGTAACGTAAAATAAAATTATCGTGGTTTCAAATTCTATCATACTCCTTTTTAAAATATCTTTAACATAATATTTTATGTTTTATTCCTATAAATCTTAACCTTTCTACAGCTCAAGCAATCATGAATCACTATTCATACGTGAAGAAAGGAATAAAACATTACTTTTTTTAAGGAAAATCCTATTGATTTTTAGTTTTCAATCGAAATATTAAAAACACAAAAAGAAGTATAACCTACTTTCTCTAATAACTTATGCTTATAAATATATAAGTTTTATTTATTATAGAGTAAAGCATCTTTCAATCAAGCCTCTGGGATATGTTTTAAAGGAAACATAAATAATTATGTATTCATGATGTATATAATTTTATGTCTATATGGACTCGCATAATATAAAATTCCGTACTTTATCAATATAAAAAAATTCTGGTATATTTGCTATAAATATTTTGAAAGTAAATATAATTGCAAATGTATATACGGAGTTTATGCATCATAATAAATTTTCATATATGAAGGAAGCAGAGATGAACTGGGGCGTATATAGCGCATCATAGGCCCTGCATGTTAAGGAGCATATTATGATATTGTAGAGTTAAATCTACCGTGTCAACCATCTTGAGACATGTGCAAAGGTATAACCTGATTTTCTATGTCATATTATATTTAGCTCTAGTGATGAAGACGATGATGCAGTAGTTTGATGCCGCAAGGGGACTGTGATCATTGTTTCGCTTCTCGGGCGTATTATATATTATATATCATCGCCCCACGACGAAATATACTACAGCAATATTGTGGAGTTGCCAAAGGAAAGGTTCATCTATACCCTAATTATTGTCTTTACCAGTTAGTCTCCGTACTTTATCACCCATAACTAAGTTAAGTCTGAAAATAAAATTAAGATAAACAAAGCACTCTTTCTTTTGTTTCTTTACGTTAAGGTTTAAGGGCTAATAATATCAGTTTACGAGGAGGAGTGTATAAGTAGTTATATAGGAACTAGGCTATATACGTTATAAACTTCTAAATGTCCAAATAGCCTATATTACTATTTTCCATTGATCACATTATTATTATTTTCAACGCCACCTTTCGGGGGAGGGCGGGAGAGAGAAAATTCAAAATAAAAACGGGATGGCTCCCATTGATTTCTATGAGAGCAATCACAATCCGTGGTTTTTTTTTTAAATAAATTACGTTAAAATAAAATAATCTAATGGAAAACTTGGAGTGCATGGACAATTTAAAACTAATTTACACGTAAAAAAGGCTTTTTCGACCATATTCTACATAGGTCTCTATCATCGTTTTATCGTGGGAGCGATATAGTTTAGCGCTCCAGTGCAGTGGTGGCTTGAGTTGCCCCTTTTAGATAGGCTTTCCTTACGCACTATACAATAACACCGGAAAGTAATACTCCTATTTATAAGGGGGCTAACAACAGTCACAACAATTTGGACTGAAAAAGACTTTATGTTTTTGCATTAATTAAGCTGCATGATCATCGATTAAATTATTTTGTAACCACAGTTTGCAAATAAATAATAAGAGAACATGCAGGTTATATCATAATTTCCATTTTGCGTTAATTCGTGTCTAATAAATAAGCATATTATTATATATATCTACCGCTTAAAATACTTATGATAATGATAAAAAAAATTCGACATGCTTAGCGCAAAATGCCTGCTGCATTTGACAGAGCTATTCAAAGTAATACAATAATATGTGCATCTTATTCACAATCACGAATTTCCAGTGGAGCATGAATATTCATTGAGATTTAGCTAGCTCTCTTTTGTTGAATCTTTGAATTTGAAGCTCACATTTTGTAAACGAGGATTGAACGGAGGGCTTAAAGTGTTATAAATAACCTGTTGTAATATTTTAATATTGATTTTTTGAACTTATAAGTGCCCTCCTGAGTCCTGACCTGTCAGAAGGACAAAAGACAAATTAAGTTATGTAGAAATACTTAATTGCCATCGTTTTGTGGAATTTTGCAAATTTTGTGTTTATTTTCAGAATAAATAAATCGCGGTGGTGACGACTAAGTCGCGCCATAAATAGTGAGAATGAGATTTCAACTACATAGGCAATACTTGATCAGAGCAAGGACTTAGATGAGTCCTTTGATCCAGGGTATACTTAATGAGATAGGGGGTAGTGCGGACTAATTCTATAATCACAAGTTCAATAACAAGCGCATGCGCAAGCCAATTTAGCGGGAAATCTGGGAGCCATCTTGTGCTTTTCGTGTTCGAAACGAAAAATGGCAACAGTTTTGAATATTTATCTTGG
>JAQGBM010000042.1:0-20862 GCA_034698405.1 Symphylella vulgaris | reverse complement strand
TAACCAATGACAATTACAAATGAGTATAGTAAATATGTTAGTCATGCAATTTTACCTTAAATGGGGGACTTAACTTAGAAGAGTCTATAGATAATAGTTTTAGAAGCTAGCCTCAACAAATCCCAATTCGTAATCTTACAATAATTATTCCGGTACCACATTTTTACCACCAAAGAGTGTCTTGCAAGACCTACCGTACCGTTATTTACCGTCTTCTGTCTGGTCCTAATTATGGTCTACCATAAATAATAAACAGAAAGATGAGTAGGCTAATAGAAGACCTTAATATAAATTTCAGAATTTATAAAAATTTATTGTTGCATAGTGCTCGCTGCTTGGGCCCATTTAATTTAACTACCGGTATTATGATTCTTAAGACAGTTAAATTAGCCCAATTATGTATAATCCACTAATAATTTGCGGTGTAAGTTTGATTTTTGTTGTAGTGATGAATTGAGGCTGTTGACTAGTTGCTCGATTTTGTTTTCACAACAATTAATCTGTTTGCCACGAAGCAGCATGATTTTATGATGGCAGCAAGTTGTGATAGCAGCATACCAGGTAGTGAATCTCATCAATCAGCGTTCCCCCTGCAAGGGGAATTTATTCAAGTACTGAAGCAAAGCTTACATATTATAGGATTTGACTGAAGTATTTAGCCTATACCACTATTATACCTCCTGCTTGCAATGCTAAAATCATAAATTATAAGTGTTTTACTTAACATCAGTGCATTTTCATAAACAGAATAACTAAACACAATGATCCCAGTCAGTTCATGACCAGTCATGACTGTATGAATGCAGAGTATAGTAGAATTTTTAAGATAATAACTTACTAAAAAGAAACTAAGATAGCCTATAGCTAAAAACAACAGTTAAAAATTTGATTCGTACCTAACGACGTAACAATTAAGTTAGAACCAGGGGCGCACCCAGGATGCTGGAGAAGAATTGACCAGCTGGCTTCAGCAAAATTTCGCCGTATGCATGGGGTCTGGGGAACCGCAGCCACACCGCCTCCGGAGGCAATTGTTTTAGCCTGCAAGTCAAATTTCGTGCATTTTAACATAATATATAGCCTACTGTATTTTAAGAACCCTACATTTTCTAAATTTTGGTTCCTTTTAATCATTTCTCTAAAATTTCTATTTATTTTATTACTTTCTATAGGGCTTCTGACTTCAGCCCAAAACCCTGGGTGCGCCTTTGCGCACATTGCTATTTTGGGATATACGGTAGCTCTTAACATAATTCGTAATATGATATCTAAAAAAAACATTTATAAGTTACCTAAAACTTGTATTTTTTAAAAAGTCATTAACATAATATTATGTTTATACTTACATCAGTTACATGCGTATTGTATTTTTATCATATAAGTTAGCAACAGTATAAACATTCTAAAACATCATTAACCAGTAAAGCATTGTATTTCATATACCCTACGAATAAGATAATTCTTCTACATAATCTTTGTTATAAGTCGCTGTAAAAATTGTAAGTTGGAATATGCAAGTATTACATGTTATACATACCATCTTAATCTATTTTTAAGCTATATAATAATGTGATAGCCTATAGGCTATATCACATACCGGGTAGCGAATATTGAAACACGTTTCATGCATAATTGCACACAAAATTAAAGCTATAACCAGCAGATGCATGTATAGTAATTCTGTTTCTGTTCTGCGATGCGGTTTTACTCATGCTATATTCAGTTGACACCTTGCAAATCCCGAATAGCATTAATACAAATTAGTTAATGAATGTATGAAACACTGTGTTCAACCAAATTAACGTGTGATGCAGAAAAGCATGTGGTATTTACCATGAATGTTATTAATTAATATAAAGTAATTTTACATAAAGCCAGTGAGAAAATTATACGGATGCTCGAGCTGTATCATATTACGAAATCCTTATATACGGTACTGATCACCATCATGGATGCTGTCCAATTCTTCTGTTAAAATTTTCTTTTGAAAAGATGTGCATATCGCTCTAAGAATTTTCTTAGAAATATATTTTTTGCATAATATAAATGTCATATTATATAAATTAACATATTTGGTTATTCAATAAAACTTCACTTATTTGTTAATATTATTTATTATAATACGGTATAAAAATATTGTACGATGCAGGGCTGTATATATATGATAGGGATGATGATTAATGTTACATAGAAAAATATTAATAGAAAATAAAAACAATAGAAAACACAATAATTTTTAATTTTATATGAAGAAAATAAAAAATCACCCCTCTATTTTATCCTTTAATAAAATACATAATTATATTATTATTATTATTGCCCTGCAGCTGTGAGAATAATATTGTATTCGTATTTTGTAAACATGATAAAATTATTCGTCATTAAATTGTAACTTATATAACTTAAACATAATATCGGCTACTTTATCGATTTGTACATAAAAATACAAAAATAATATCCTTATATTTATATCGATCGACCATTAATCCTCTAATAAAGTAACTATACAGTTACACATAGTGATGAGGATGATCTGAATCAAATTAACTGTTTCGCTCATATTGTTCGACAAAATCCTCCGCCAACTCATTAGAGTGCTCAATAATGCATTTCTACCGATTGTTTTTTTGTCGTCGAACAAAATAGCTAGGGTTTTATATTCCGTGAAAAGATATACCGTTTAAGCTCGCCTTTTTGCAATAATTTACGGGTCACTGACCTCTCTGGCTGCAAAACACAAAAGTGTTTTTGCACGTTATGTATTATTCTTCTCTCACAGCGGCAGCGGCAGAGAGCGCATAAATATAGTCAGTCATCAAATAAATGCGATTTCTACCAACCAGCAGATTTGTTAATTTTGTCCCATATACGAGTATGTACTACGTATAGTAACTTAGTATATGTATAAATATTCCTGGGTATAGTGTTATACGCGCATACATTAGTACAGTACATCAGGTGTTATTAAAACCTGGTAATACAAACGTAATATTCCTATCAGTTGCGAAATGAATATGACTATGAGGGTACAGTTGAAGTTGATAGTTTGCAGCAAAGACCAGCCAATAATATTTTAGAGTCCAACCAATCAATAGAATGGGGGTAGGGGGCATAATCCAAGGGGATACAGATACAGGTACAAAATCTCTGACACCGACTCCAAAAATCTCCCATTTCCATGCATGGGGTACCCACCTACCCCCCTCTTTGGGGAAATTTTTCTTCCAGGACAAATTTATACCACCCCACGCACCCCAGGAAAAAAATCTCACTTTTTCTTGAAATTAGACCACCCCCACCCCTGTCAGTGTCAGAGATTTTTGTCCTCTTGGCATAATCACTCATGCAGTTAAAAAAATTAATTTTTTTTTACAGTTTGGTGACCTCAGAGATAATCGGCCAATGGCTGGTTCATCATACCAGGGGGCAGATTTTTAATGTCTTATTCGGGCATTGCTCCTTCGCTCCTACTTTAATACCGTATTTGGTGCCCAAAAAAAAATTGATTAGCATTATCATAAGATTCATAATACCATGAAGGGATAACACTATGAATCTGCAACTTCCATAGAATCCTAGCATACGACGTCCGACTCCTGTAAGTAGTTCAAAATCTGTCGACAGATGGTGCTGGTCGAATCTTTTGACTTAATTCTGATGCGTATTGATGCTAAATTATTTAAACTGGTTTCGAACATAACTTACTTAAAATCAGGTTACATTATATTTTCTAAAAAATTTAATTATTTATTTATTTTGTATAAAAATGTGCATAAAGATGTTAAGTGCTGCCATCTCGTGATGACAGAATTTGAACTACGTATAGATGGGTTGGAGCTATTTCAAAGTATGCTATATTCATGATAATACACAATATGGATGGATATTGTAACTATAATATAAAAAAAAATAAAAATAACTTCTCAATCACGAAAAATCTGCATGATTTATTTGCTTGCAGCAGGATAACTCAAAATACATAAGTTACTGTATTTTATGTTTGCATGTGCAGCATTAAAATTAATAAAAAGATTCACACTCGTACACAGCAGCACACTTCTCTACACGGCGAAAAGTTCAGAATATACAGGATCTAGGAAATAAAATATGTAGGTCATATCATCTTCATTTATTTTATTAGCTTCTTATGAAGACGAAGTATAAGTAACTTCTATATCCAAGCAAACCAAAAATTTGAAAAGTGTATGAAAAGGGTTAATCCCCCAACTAACTCCATTAGTTTTATAATAGGCGTGGCTATCATTATTTTATTCTAGGAGCATTTTAATAATGAATAATAATGAAAAAATTATTTATGGCTACATTATCGTGTGGATGCCTCATTAGTAATTTATATTTTGTTTTTGTATAATATCATGTTGCATTAGTAGTAGTAAAAGACAAAAAAACATACACTTTCTATAAAGTTAAATTTAAAACAAGTATTCAAAAATAGCTGTTGATGTAGAGAGGTGCAGCCAAAGCAGGGTTCAGACCCTAAAATTATAAAAGAGATCAATTAACGATTCAGTCACTGACATAGAGAGGGAGGTAGATATTATTTAGCACTATAAGTTATAGGTCACCCATAATTTTTGTAAGGGAAGTTTTAATTTAAAAAAACCTCCCAAAATATCAAGAAATGTTTGCAAATTAGAGTTCAACTTTCTTTTGAACGTGGAGCCAAATTAAATTTTATATGTTTTGGGTAAACTGATGTCTATAGGTACAAAATGAAAAGTTACGATCGTATTTCATGTCATTCGTACTCTGGGAAATGTTTTTAACAGTCTCTCTTTTCATTCTGTCATTTTTGCATTGTTAACTTTCAAACTCTTGATTCTATCAACAACAAAAAGCATTTTTACAGTCCTCATCCTAAGATGTATCGTCGAGTTTAAAATGTGATTCCCATTAAATTTCCTTATAAGGAATTTTGTAAAAGAATATCCCCACGTTTTGTTGGCAACCCCCTCTTTTTTGTAGCATCATTCATCCCCAACATCATCCGTGGCAGAAGATGATTCTCAGAAATCTGACCTGATGATGAGGGGGAGAAAGGATGAAGTAAACTTATCTTCACAAGACAAGTCACGACTCCTCTCTTTCCAACATGGAAAAGTAGGGGTAGGGTGTTGTTAAAAAGAAATGCTTCAAGGATCACATACGTTTCTTTTAAAAAAAGGGGGAGGTTGGAAATGTATAAAAAATGTTCATAAAATTTTCTGTTGGAGGGAACATTCAAGATTTACTTGTCATGCTTCAGAGTTACGCAACAATATAATTATAAACTGTATAAGTCGACTGTTATTAAATACGTAAAGTTAAATATCACTGCCCCACAGTATCATGTTCTTTAATCTTTTTTATTTAGCCAATGGTGATTTTTAATTTTTAAAAAAGAATATGAGTTAACGAACATTTCGTGAGTTTTTTCCTTGGTTCTTATAACTATAATAACTTATTTCTATCAACAACTGGTGTTTGAAGTTTTATTCATTATTTCCATCAGTATACTTACTGATTATTTTAAGGATTAAAAAACAATCACGCAATGTTTCATAAAAAAACGATAGAAAAAAATTACGTAAATTATTGAAAATTAACCAATCACACGCACAGTCGCACATATATTATTAAATGAAACATGTGACCGGCCTGAACCTCGAAAAACTGAAAAAGATTAAAGCTTATTTTGTATGGAGAAATTTCCCTACATAGCATGTAGGCTATAATAATGATCTAAGTTATATAATATGCTAACTTATACGGAGTATATAGTATAGGCCTGGTATAGGCCTACGGTGGGGGCATGCAAATTTCGATGAAATTTATAAATTTCCTTTTCGCATGCAGCCTTTATATTCACAATGCCAATTTGTGACTATTAATGATGGGGATACCTCTGTAGAGATAGGGAGGAAAGTATTCTCAAGCCCGGAGATATACATAATTCTTGAAGATGTGATTAACTGCCAAATTATATTGTTACGACATCTTCAGCCCCTTCTCCCGGAAGTAGAGAAAGCAAATGTTTGCCTTCACCTTATATTCTTAATATCTCCATGTTTATATTCATGTTTACTTTATCCCCCCTCACTTCTGTTTCTTTGATGATTGACGTAGTAATTGAATTTCATTTTTATGACTTTTCGACGCCAGCTCTTGATGTGAATTTATTAATTTTGAAATATTAGCCCATTTTTCAAATCGAGAAGACGATTATCGTCATGCCTTATACACCGTATAATTTTTATGCCCGAGATTGTTACGTACTCGTATATATGATACGTTTATTATTATTATTTTGCATTGTAGGGAGTGTTAGAAAAATACTATCATTTTATTTCTTCGCTTACTATGCTACAAAGTAAAATCTGCCGCTCTTAACCAAAAGACCCTATCTGCATTTTCATTTTTTCCTTATAACTAGTCTTGAACAAAATCTTTTTTTTTTTATGTAGTAGGAGGTGTTTTATGTAGTTACAGTTTTTTTTTACTAGCTAAAAGAAGAATTATATTCTAGAATGCAAAATTATGGTCGTCTGAATTATTTCATAGATAGTTTTTTTACCACGAATTTTTTAGCAAATTAAGAACGAAAAAATAAAAAATGCAGATACGATCTTTTGGCTAAGAGCGGCATAATAAATGTAGCCTATATATAAAATAAATTTTCATGAATTATACACCATGCTGATTAATTTTTTTTTCAATAATTATCTTTTCTCAAAATTCCAAACAATATTGTAATAACACCAATTTGAAATTAAATTGCTTTCGAATTATTTCGATGCTGAAATGAAGAGTTCGCCAGTCCAGAAAACAGCCTGAGCCTGTTGAACAAAACTTAGCGTTTTATGTATCTCCATCTTCATTCATTTAGCAGTACAATAGTATTACATCCAATCTTATCATTATCGGTAAAATCATTCTATATCTCTACCAGACACAGTGGGAAAAAAAGCGCTAAAATTGGTAGCTTATTGACTTCTGGGACTTACAGTTAGCTTATTAGATTTCTGATTGACTGGCTTCTGTGATTCCTGAAGCAAAACAAAGCGCGGGATTTGTGAGAGAGAAAGAGAGATGTTATGTAACTGAGGTTAACCATGAGGTCACACAGAACTTGGCTATTATCCACGCTAAAATCTGTACTACTTAGGCCGCGATTATGCCAACAATAAAGTCGCATGAGACTATATGAAATGAATGACAAAACAGGCTGCCAACCACGAAATTGAGGCAGCATGAATAAAATCGTCTAAGGGAAATTAGAATTAACTTTATCGTTAAAAATTTTAAGTGAAATAACTGTATGTACAAAACAATGAAGTAGTTGTGTATAGTTTCTTGAAAAAGCTTTGTAAATTAAATTTCGAATTGTTTCAAATGATTATTCAACTTCCCCAACTATATGAAGCATGCAGAGGCTATTAACAATATTGTCTCTCAGTTATAGGTGAGGAAGATTTCTCCACCATTTGAGGTACCGCGGTATCATGTTAATTAAGAACAGGACCCCAGGTAATATCTTCACATGGTTCCAGATTTCTCGATATATGGAAAAGCATAGATGTTATGTCACTTGATAAATTTGGGAAATTTTTCACATGGTCCCACTCCTATTTGAGATCTGAAGCCAGCATGCGCGGTGCAGGCAGTTTAAAATTTATATAACGAAAGCATAACTAATTACTGAAGAATAAGTTAAACTCAAAATAAAAATAAATAAAAATAAAAAAATAAATAAATTTCACAAAGTAATACCCAAGTCCAACCTTTCAGGCTGCTAAATTGTAAAAAGGGTAAGATATAGGTCGGTATTTTAACTGATATTAAGAAAGAATTTAATTATAATAAATTTTAAAAGGACATAATATTATATGGTAGTTATAAAAACCAATAATTTACAGTTACCCCACATAAAAGTCAGAAACTTCCGGGTTTAAAAATCGAGATTGACCCAAGAGCGGAGGCCCATAAAAGGGGTACCGGTTTTTTCATTGGTATAATCTTGTCATAAAAGTCGAATGTAATAAGTACATGGGTAAATGCCAATGAACAATCATCATTTCCTATCAATAATAATGTAAGAAAGAGTCTGATGACCTATTATTTATTTTTATCATAAACTTCCAAATTCTTCTGACCTCGAGTAGAATTTTTTTTAAAGTTCAGCTTCTTCTCAAGGGCCACCGCCTTCACCAACTATGGTGCATGCACCTGAAAATTTCCCATTTGCTAGCTGGCTTTGTTCAGGTTTTTTTTTTTTTCTTTTTCTCCCCTTTTGCCGTTCCACAAGTTGGTTGTGTTGCGGTCAAGGCCGAATATGGACTCATCTCAACATCCGTATTGAGTGGCAAGCGTGCATACAACCAAGGCATATCGGGCTGTTATATAAATATTTCTATTACAAAAGTTCTTGGAAAGAATAAAAAGTGTTGGATTATTAATATAAAATCGATAAGTTTTTGAAATTAAGAAAAATACGGAGTATGTGCTAAAGACCATAATGTCCTTCTTACAAAAATTATGGTAATGAACATTTGTACTTAGATTTTTGCATTAAACATTTTGGTAGAAATGTTGTTTAGCGGCCATTGAATGATGTTATCATTGTTAAGTGTTAACACTGTTCAGTGGGAGAGGCCGCTAAACAACAATTCTACCAACATTTTTGGCGTTTGCAAATTAAATTCTTGTTTCTTGTTCGAGTTATTCGAATGAAAAAAGAATGCCAATTTATTGAAAGCTTGTGGATTCAGTAAGTGGTTATAATGATATGAATAATCGAATCTGAATGCAGAAAATTATGTTCGCTAGCAAAGTCTCTCGTAATCGTAAACATTTTACTTTTGCTGTTTAGGCTATATGTGGTAAATGTTTAATATTTTGTATCTAAAGATTTAACTAAAGTTCAAATAATTTTAAATTTAATCTAAATTTAAAAAATAGACTATTATTATAACTAATTAGCACAAGTTTTAAGTGTACCCTTTACAACAATAAAGAATTATTGCATAAGTTTTACAGCTATATCCAATTTCCTCAAACTTTTAACAAGACGTGTAAGTTTACGCGTTTACGTCCATCTTTGTTATCTTTTTATATTTTTCAAATAATGCCTCCCTTTCAACCCCAAACTTTTATCTTCTTTCAAGTTTCCGCCATCTCGTATTATATATAACTGCATAAAGCGGCACATTATATGAGTTATATAACACAGCTCTATAGCCATTAAGTTATTGACGATTCAAATGTTACTATAATGACATAACTGCATTTAGTGTAAAAGTGGAACAACAACTGTTCCACATAATCTATTTTTTAGAAAAGAGCGCGGGAAAGGCTTCAGTATTATTATACAACTTAATCACATAAAAAATAAGGGAAATTGTTTTGATAACAGCATCATTGCATTTGAAAATGTTTAGCCTATTTCTGACTTTCTGTACATTTTTCGGTACTTAAACGATATGTTCCGAGGGATTAAACTACCGGTACTCGGTATGAGTAATATATTAGATTAGAAAACTTATATAATAAAGTTTATTATCATAACATTACTATATTTATATTTAATGCATAACCAAAATTTAAAATAAAAACTTGGACGTGTACTGACTATAATAAAAGTTATAGAAATAATATACTAAAGTACAAAAGTACAAAAAGTGAGATAGAGGCATTGATACATATCAGTACCATGTATACAGTACACAATCATAAAATTTCAGCCAATTCGGTGTGGGTAACACCTCGGGTAGTTCCCTCGTTAGACAATTATAATCAAAAATACAATTAAAAAATACAATTTTATTTAGCCTATAATAATTATTTCCCTAAATATTTTACACCTTATAAAAAGCAATGCATAAAATCCATTTTAAAATTTTTGTTTTTTTTTGGGGGGGGGGGGGGATTTTTTGGCTTCAACCCACCAAAGAAAATTTTAAAAGACTTTTTGGTGGGTTGAAGCCAATAAAAGCAAAAAAAAAATACCCCCAAAATTTTAAAATGGATTTATGCTTTATATTATATTCTCCGTCTCCGATTTGTGTTTTGTTGTTTAAAACTTTAAAGTGTATTGTTATGATTTGGAGGAAAATGAGTTATGTTTTTCTTACTTCAATTAATAGGCAACTTTAAACAATTTTAATGCTAAAACATCTTTTGTTTGAAATATAATTACCAACACCGAAAACTTTTAATTGCAGAAAATTGTTAACATTTTAATGAAATAAAAAAAAAATTGATGTTAATACAGCGTAGTTTATTTTCTAAAACATATACGGTATATGGTATGAGCTTGATGGTGACACTAAATTTGCACTGCATCTTCCGCTTTCACGCGATTATGTTATGGTAAAAGTTCTAGTAAAAACATGACAATTTATTACACAATTTTGTTATGGTATAAAGTGGAACAAATCCGCGAAAGTTTTTTTTAGTTCCTATTAACGGTTCGCCAACGATGCGCGCTTTAAATATATATAGAGAGAACCAGATTGGTTGAACCAATAAGATAGTAAAAATTAGTTAACTCTATACCTTGACAATTTATAAACTCTTGTGGACATGGCTCACTGGATTTTGTTTATAATTCACTATCAGGTTTGTCCCAAAAATGATGACTGACAGCTTGTATACATTATACCTTAAGCGCATACTTGTTTTAATGGTAAATATAGGTTCAGTTATATCTTTAGAACACACAATTTTAGCATAATAATAAGTATTATGACACTGCCAACTTTGCATTTACAAGTTTATCGGCACTAAATGTTGATGTAATCGCTGACATAGAATGCTTCACACATTTTACCGGGATAATTAATGCAGAGTAAAACCATATCATAGCCTATAAGACTACAGAATGTCAAGCCAAAATTTACTACAGCCTATGATGTCAGTGTTATTTATAGTATTACCTAACTAGGGGTACTGACGTCGTGATTAAATTTCGGCTTCAATTATCCATTTTTCCCCCAGTTACACATAAACTTTTATAGACTGATCGATACCATAATCCATAATTCATACAATTGAGGCCAAAGTTTCATGTCATATAGGCCTATAATAAAGAACTCAAATCTGCCCAAAATATATAACTTAATCCATTCGAACACCATTGATGTATTTCCATATTATCCTGTCATGCATGCAGAGGGGGATCCCTCTGTCATGCATGCTGCAGTGCTGAAGTTATAAAATATGAAAAAAATTATAAAATTATAAAACACAGTCATACGAAGCAGTTGGTTAAAATCTTTTTTATTAAACATTAAAATACAATGTCGAGACGAATACAAATTTTTAAAAATAAAATATGAGTTTTCAATCTTTCATAACAACAAGTTCAAGGAAATGCTATTGATTCCTTACATTAATAACTTATCTTTAATAATTTAATTAATTATACAGTTGTAAGGCTTCTAACTTATGATTTCTAAAAAATCTGTATTCGAATTTATTAATATTTGATAAAAAGTTGTATAGAAATCCTTCAATAAGCTAACTAACTTAGTTCATCTAACTTATAATTAATAATTATTATTAATTATATTTATTATTTATATAATTATTATATTGGTAAAGCTTTACAATTTGGGTTGATTACAAAATTCATGTGAAATGTTTTCAGACGAAATCGAAACTCTCTCAAATGTTTTGAACAGAACAAATACCTATTTTCGTTCCGTGTATAGCCTATATAATAGTCTGTTAGCAATAAAGAGAAGCTGAAAACAAGAGAAGCTTTTTATGTTAAGAGTTAAGTATAAATAACATTCCTTTGACCAAAAGAGAAGTAGAGTAGAGGTGAAAAAATAACACAGGATGCGTGCCGTATTGCAAATGTCTCTATATTAACGTAGCATAAGACGACAATGTCAATTCGTCACGTAACTGTAGCTAAGTCTCCTTATACTTAGCGGGTCAATATACCAGCATGAAGTTGGAAGCTGGAAAATATCACACCGGCAAGCCATTTTAAATTTACAGTTAGGCTATAACTGTACTATTATCTATACCGATATACGCTTCTGTTTAACCGTTTCGAATTCGAGGTAGTTTTTCAGTTCCTGTTTTGGTAAAAAAAATTGAAAAATTTTAATAGCCATATATCATAATTATTACAAAAGCACTTGGGCAGTACGATAGCCTATACTAATGCTGGAATTTCAAAATTAGAGTCCAATATTATTGAAAATTGTATTTGGTTGTATACATTCATGAAATGTTTAATAATTTAATAATGTTGAAGATTTTTAAAATTTTTGAGGAACTTAGAAATACGAGTAAGTTAAAACTTGTCTAATTCGAAAACAGTAAAATTAATTAGGCTATTAAACATAAGTTACACAGATAATAAAAAAAAATATACCTTTCAATCCAATAAGTGGAACATTATCATCACTCTGAAAGTAAAAATAAAATTGTAAGATAATTAATTTTTCTTTTCTATTATAGAGAATTTTCATAATTATGCCGATAAGCGGAATTATGCTTACTAAGACACTATCCCTCAGCAGTCTAATAGACAGGGCCATAAAAAGCTAAACGTAACAATAATGATTAAAGCAGGCATCAAACATGGTGTCCTAAGTAGGTTGTTGATTGTTAAGGTCTATTTTCATGGCCCTGTCTACTTGTCTAGTGCTGAGGGATAGTGGCTTAGTAAGCACAATTCAGCTTATCGGCATACGAAAACCACTTATCGTATAATAATTAATAGGCTACTCGTATTTATCCCTAAATTAGAGAAATATAAAAAACTATTGTGATTGAGAAAAATTCTGATATAGTTAATTTATACTAGGTAAAACCACTAAAGTCTAAACCAAAGTTCTTCGAAATAACTAGAAAGTTATGTTGTGTTGTATGAAGTTATGTTGTGCCTATAAAGTTTTTTAAAGTAAATATAAGTTTCTGCATCTCCATATTCTCCAATCTCCATCATTTATGCATTAACTCCTATTACATAAACTATTATACAGCACGTCATATCTGAATGTCTCAGTTGCCAAAAATACCGCAAGTTACACGAATAATATGCATGGGTTCCAAAGTTGATATTGAAAAAAGGTAAAGTTGTAGGCTATTAAGTGTATAGGTGTACACAGATTGGAAGTCCCATTCCTCTCCTAGAGAGAGCAATGAACTCGTCCAGAGAAGTCCCTTCTCTGGATGAAACAGGTGTGTGTATGTGTATGTGTTCTCTCTCTGAACATTCGACTGTATCGTTGCTGTGTGATAGCCGCCAGACGGAGTAACCTATACCATCTCTAGCACGTGCTAACGTACAATAACATCAGGAATTTACCGTTACCTACAATCTCTAATTATTATTAGGAGTAACTTTGGAACCTATGGATTTTTCGTAATATACGATATTTTTTTCCATATTTTTTTTTTTACACATGAAAAAATTATATTTTTGTGAAAAGAGAATTATTTTTCGTGGTTTGTGATTCCTAGTGTCAGTGGTACTTAATGTTTGTTCAAAAAAAAGGGGTCGTTGGTGCTGGACAGTGGCTTCTGAATTTTAATCCGCAATCATCGTTACTTATCTTGCAGTTGAAAAAAGCCAAATTCAGGCGAACCAACCCGACAGATCTTTGGAAAATACCTGAGGGGATTTCATCTCCGGCCAGGTTTTCCACCCGCGACCGATAGATCCCATGTCTTGGAGTACTACCGTACCTAAAGTAGAAGTCGTGCAACCTCACACTTCAACTGGCTCCATTAAAGGTAGGAAAACGTACTAAATTTCATTTTTTATACTTTGTACGAATTGTTAGAGTACGAACAGTTAAAACAAGACTAAAAGAATTAATTTGATCCAATGTTGAAAACATTCAACTTTGGATTAAGTATGCTTCAATTCGTTACCGGGTCCTAAAGATTTCGAGGTATTTTGAATGAATTGACGTATCCCATTCACAACCCCCCCCCTCCCCAGTTGGAAGCAATTTTCAAACAGATAGATATAGGAGAAGTTCGATTGCTATACCTTTTAAAATATAAAGTTAAAGTTATTGAAAGCGCCATAAAAGTTCACCTTATAGCCTACGTTTCATGTTTTAACTGTTCGTTAAAAATATTGTAATGGTTACATAACCGCAGCAACCTGCTTGACTAACAGATTAATTAATTATGCATATATTCTGCTTTTATAATTTTGGATTGTTTCTTTTGCTTCCATTCCACCGTTTTTCATAATAATTATATCCGTGTTGATGTAGTAGGTCCAATATTTTCCTTCGTATATATTATTATAATAACTTAAACGTCATTACACGAGGGTGAGAGACCACTCGAAAAATAAACATAAAAATGCAGATAGTTATCTGCTGCGACTGCACGCTGGTACAAACTGTCATTACGGAAAGGACTGTATAACCAGCACAAATATTTATTTTAATGGGAACATTATCCATTCAGTTATGCAACTTTTATAGACAACAATATTATGCTGTTTAGCCTAGGAAGTTTATATACATAGCATAATAATGTGAGAATGCCAAAATGAAAGTGGTTATTTACCATATTAGGGGAATAATACATGAACTTAATTTTATAATACAAAATATAGCGAACGCCATCACGATAGGCTAATTTTATCTAAAATCGTATGTTGTACCCCATATCTTTCATTGAGGTTTAAAAATATAAATCATACTCTTTGAGATACGGTTATATGGCATTCGGTTGTGAATTTTGTCTCCTTTCATTTTTAAATCTTCATTATCCTACTGTTACCTTTTAATATGCATTCGCGGCTAGCTGTTATTATATATTTTTTAAAGCTCTCATAATACCCTCCCAGCTAAATGCTTTAACCAAGAGTTACTAAACAATGTAAAACTTGTTATACGGCAAGGGCATGGGAGTGGATTAAAAATTCTCGAAAAAAAAACTCTTCAAATTGGCGGAGTTTTACGCGTTGATTTCCGTATATTTTTTTAATTATTGTTTTACCAACATCTCATGCATGAAATGGAAAGGTTACATAATTTTGTAACATATCAGCATTATTTTTCTTATAACTTAGTTCGAGTTATTCGAGTACTGTATAAATTATTACCAATAATAATTTTGCTGTTTTCATAAACTTTATAATTTTGTATGCTTTATTATTTTTGGTCTAAAATAATTATTTATTATTTTTATTCATTAATCCCCCATATTTTGAAATTTACTGTGATATTCTATGATATAAGTTACTGCCAAGCTTTTTCCACGTCTGCTCCTGTGGTCTTGTTCATTTTAAACAAAAATATTATGTTAAAATTGTACGTATAGAGATGGGAAACCAGTTCCATATATCTTATAAGCCGAGCCAAATCGACCAGATGATTAAAAAATTAATTAGTGTCCTATAATATTGATAAATGTTTTATTTTATATGTTAAAATAAACTGAATTGAAAAGGCTGATATCCTTCTCTATACGTATCATGCCACTTTTCTCATATCTTAGTTTAAGTATATAATAATGTTAAATATTTATACTTATTTTCGTTACCTTCCTGCCTTGCAGTCCACAAAAGGAAGGCTGGAGGAGGATCATTCGGCGTCAGATTCGAACCAGAGTCCATGATGGAGCAGACGTGTACTACAAGCTTTGAAAAAATCGAATTTTCAAATCCCTTATCCCATTCCCTTTGTAAATAAACTTTGAATTGACAATATTTTTTTTTTACAAAAAGTGAAAAAAAACTTTTGTGAGAAACTTTTGTGCTTTTATATTTGAGATACTTTATATGTTGACCTGTATATACATAACTGATTCGTTTTATCTTATTCAAGAGTTATAATACATAAATATTATACTCTCACTTTGCACTATTACATCTAAACATAAACATTGTATAATAAGAAAGTGTAGAATTTCTTAAACTTTCTGTGAGAACCGAAGATGTAGCCGATATTTTAAAAAACAAACCTTGTTCAAAAAGGGGCTTGCTTATAAAGTTTTCATGTGAGTCGATTTTTTAAGACAACCATAATTCTCTAAAGGATTTTGCCTATCTAATCCATTATAAACATAATGTGAGCAATAGCTCAGGAAGAAACTTGATAAGAAAGAAAGCCATAGGTGTTTATAGTGTAAAATAGTGCTTAAATTTATTGAAATTAATATATAAGATGTATACCTTGGAGGTTTAAAACACTGGCGGAAGAACAGGATAGCGAATTGTTTAGCGTGTGCGAGGATGGTTTATTGGATACACCCGCAGCAACACGGTACCCGTGCACGGAAATGGGTCGCAACCGTAAGTCCAGTAAATTTTTAACTATTTTATTATATTCACTACTGTTCTGTTAGTTGTAATATACAGTAGGTTAGGAATGATAGACTGGTTGTTGAACTATTAAAATATAGGCTAATCATACACATCAGAATACAAGTTCTACAAAAAATAGTTTTCCAAGACTCGCGGTATAATAGGTTTTTCTTTCCGGAATATGACGTAACAGAATTTATATCAACTGAGGACACCTTCAAAAATTACAGTTGCGGTAGCTTATGCGTCCTCATGCATTAACCTGGGGAACTCAAACGAATTTGTATATTTACTGATTATTCCGGAAGAGAAAACATTTGATGGACATTATAGGATGGAATAATAATAATATTATAACCTTAATTTAAATACAATATTTTATTAATTTTTAGAATAAATACTTTACGTTTCAATTATCTTTCACAAAACATTCGTCTAAAAACGCACTCTGCTTTGGTGATCTGTAAAATGTTGACAAAACACGAGATAAACACAAAAGGGCATCCATCCCCCTTTTCAGAATGTTGTAAACTAATTTATTCGATACAACAGCTATAGGACAAAAAAGTCTCCGCCAACCATCACGGCACGTAACAAGTAAAGTTGTGCTCTAGGAATCATAAAAGAAGCCATGATGTCTTGTTAATCTATTCTCTTCCGAGTTTTTAACAAGACATCGCATCGGTGTCATTGTCTCTAGACTGGGGGACGTACCGTTGTTTATGGCCTTAAAAAAATTTTTACAACTGTGAAAATAACGGGATAAAAAAGGAAGAGGCTCGCTGTTGTATAATCAATGAGCAATTGTAATTTTAAACGGTACCGTTATACGTCCCCCATGTTGCTGTTGCGGCTTTAAAACGGTATTAAAACATTTTATTTTAGAAGCCGCGTACCGATATAGGTTGTATTTTTTTGCTGTTAACCTTAAAAAGCCATAAAATAAAAGTATAATGAAAAGAACAGAAGAGAATGGAAAGGGGAAGAGTGTTCAGGTGGTGTAAATATTTTAGAAGAATTAAGTTGTAACCATAATAAAAAAATAAATATAGATTGGTTCAACCATGAAATTTTTAGGCGAAAATATAGGGTATCAGTATAATTTTCTGTTCACATAAAACTATAAGTCTAATTTAACCTTCTAAAAGAACCCACAAAGTAACCTGTTCTAACCTTAAGTAGTAAAACTAAACTCGTACGTTTGGGGCTTTTTGATTGTTTATAGGCCTACATGAAATCAAACTATATCGGTATTCAAAATTCATTTAAAAGTACTTCCTACAATTTGTTTTATACGTAGATGGCAAAGAGAAATATTTTTAAACTGAATCCTCAAGATAAAAAATGAACTTTATCATGGCTCAGTCAAGATTCTTCCGATGACCCATATAGATTTTTTTTAAGTTTTCGATAGCTATATGATGAGGTAAATTTTATACTTCATAAAATTATACGACAATATTATTTTTATTTTGCTGTGTTATTAACTGACTCGTGATGAGTAAACAAAGATTTGAGCAAAAGGTCACAAAACTGGGTATCCAATATATACCTTGCCTATATGGTAGTTTGCTCAAAGGGTGCATGGGTGAATTTTTAAGTTCAGCCAGGAATATGAGAGAATGATTAATGACAGATTCAAAATTTTTTAGTATCGGTATTTTGCTGCTAAATTAGCTATTTTTATGCAAATAAACATCATAACAAAACTATAGTTGCATGAACGGAAAAGGAAATGTGCGGAGCTGCATGGTTCCCTTTGGATTTGATACTGAGCACATCTCTAACTCTTTCGGTTGAACAAAAGTAAAGAAAAAGATCAGAACAAAAACGTTTTTCAATTATTATTATTCTGCATGATTATTGTCAAGCTGAATATTACTGACACATATTAGCACATAAAATGATTGTGCTATGTGATCGTAGCCTAACTATCATTTCGTTGTTGTTAAAATGCACATGTGCACGTGGTAATACTTTCCATTGTCTTTGCTTTTTGGAGCACTCGGATTCTCGTTTTGGCCTACATTAATTAAAATGATGTAAACAATGAAGGCACAATTATGTAACAATTGCATGCTAAATACTATAATGGCTTATAACGTATTTATTATGTCAATTTCTTTTTGAAAACAAAAAAAAAAACATTTTATTGTTATACACAATAATTTGTTCAGTAATATAGAGTTCACTGCACGAAGAATTAGACCAATTTTTTGCACACTAATTCATAATATTGGTCCTAATATCTTTTGGAGTTGAGATACAGGAAAAAAATTTAATTAATTTTTTTTTAATAATAAACATGCGAACATTACATAACATTAATTTGCTCATTTCCTTCTTGCATGATGTTGTATGATGGTATATAATTTTTTTATGTGAAGGTAATTAATTATCTAAACACATCATAATTGATTGAAATAGAGCAATCCCTCCACGAGGAAAATGATCAGTTATTAGTTTGAATGAGTTTCAATTTATGCAAACACAAAACATTTTAAAAACACTGGCGATCCTTATAGCAATTTTGGATATATAAAACTTGTTACCTATATATAATCTATATTCATTTAACTTAAGTATGAATTAAGTTTTGAAGAAATAGTAATATTCTTTCTATAGGCTATATCGACAAATAATTTTAAAAAATGATAGTTAAGCTCTATCTAGGAAGATCTAGATGCTATCTTCCTTTTATACACTCTAAAAAAGGTTGAGTAGAATTCACCCAACTTTTTACTCAGGCCTGAGTTATATTTCAGCTAACACAAAGTTGGTTTACGGCCTGAGTGAAAAATGTAACTACTCAGGCCTGAGTAAAATCAACTCAGCAGTTTAGTAACAGCTTTTACACTGACCTGCGTAAAACTGACCCAACATTTTGGACCATTTTCTACTCAGGCCTAAGTAAAATGTACCCAACTTTTTACTGTCCATTTTCTACTCAGGCTTGAGTAAAATGTACCCAACTTTTTACTGTCCATTTTCTACTCAGGCCTGCGTAAAATATACCCAACTTTTTACTGTCCATTTTCTACTCAGGCCTACTTAAAATCTACCCAATTATTATTATTTTCTATCCATTCTTACACAGAATAATATCATTTGTGTACATAAAATACAAATCATTATAAATCATTTGAATAAAAATATAATTTTAATAACAATAATAAAAGATAAATATTACACAATGGTTAAGTTAGGTTACATACTGGTAGCACCCTGTGGCTGTATACAACTATTTTTCACATGAAGGCCTCTGTGTTGCTCTCATCTAAAAAAATAATCGACATTTTAGTCGCCATTTCAAGGCATAATAATTATGTTTATTACGGTTTATTACCTTCTTCTGAATCGAGTCGCAAAAGCCGTGTAAAAGCTTGAGTTTTTCTTTGAAAATCTCAATATTTTAGGGGCCACTTTTCTTTTAGAACCAAGATTATTAATTATTAGATATTAATTATTAGATATTAATTGGAAACAAGTAACCAAAATCGTCTTGAACCTGCAAAAGATAATAAAAATTAAGCAATTACGTTAATTGTGTACAATTAGTTTTTTTTTAATGATATCGATTTATTAAACTCACCATGTCGGATCGCAACAAAATGAGGATACTCGCTAAGAATTTCCAGCCTAATCGTCCGGACCTTGTCGCATCCATTTTATCCTTCACCAGGGTTTTGGTTGCCGAAGAATTACCGGTACAATAATGAAATTTCTGAAATTAGGAAAAATATTGGTGATTAATTAAATTAGAAAATAACATACCGTAAGTGTGTGCATTAGCGTATCCAGCAGGAGGGCAGGGGGCCGATCGCCCCCCCCCACCACCACCACCTTCATTGACTGTAGCTTGCGCCTCCTAGACCCTACTCCAATAATAATGAATACATTTAGAGCATTGGCTGCAAGTGAGGAAGATTTATGGAGAAAAATTTGAGGGAAATGGAAAAAAAATTGAAATGACGACTAGAAAATGATCTCCCTGCCTCATAGTTTTCTAAAATTCTTCCTCACGAGTACGGTACATCACGAGTCATAAAATGCCCAAAATTTGACTTAAATGTTGGAAAAAATTTGCCTCCGGCGAGGAAACTGGCCCCTTAGGGATTGTGGGCCTACTGTACATATCCAGTACTGTAGGCCTACCTGAAACTGGCGCCCCTAGAAACGGTCGCCCCCCTGACTGAAAAAGCTGGTTACGCCTGAGATATTGGGTCACTAAATTATTCATTTATAATTAATTACCTTACTACAATTATGTTAGCTTTCAGCTGTTTCGTGAAAAAAGTGACTTATATAATTTCAATTGGGAACCCTTTCTATAATAATTACTGGAGTCACTGGACCTGGTGAAAGGTTCGTATCACTGGACCTGGTCTTTATGGAGGATAACCTGAAAATAACACAAAAAAGGGTTACTAACTATATATATTTCTCAGAGCCGTTGAAATGCTACTAAGCAGTTAACTTACATAGTCCTTTCTGCTCGCTCAATTAAGACGTGTAGGTTTGTAGAGTAAAAGTAAGCTGGAATTTCGCCCAATACAAGCTAAAAGCAT
>JAQGBM010000041.1:0-21243 GCA_034698405.1 Symphylella vulgaris | reverse complement strand
AGGTACAAACGCAATAGCGGCTTTTTTTTTTGTAAAAAAAGGGGCCGCTAAAAAGCAAAAAAAAAAAAAAATTGAATGCACGCTCCATTATTTTTTTTGTAGAAAAAACTGTAGCATGGACGTCTTTTTTAAAAATTATTTTAAAATAGTAAAATACATTTTTTTTAATAGGACATTTACCGAGCTGCAGCTTTCCTGAGGTAAATTTTTTTATTAAATTCCATAGCTTGTAAAATGTGTGGCCACGCGGAGTAAATTACGCAAATTTTGTTGTGGGTATTCCGCATGGGTTGCAATAGTAAATCATTATTTTTTCACCATAGGACATCCTGAATACGCCCCTACCTGTGGTGATACTTGCTATATTTAACAATACGCAACACTTCATTATACCGGCACTGTTTCTTCACCGGGGGCATGACTCCTTTATTACATCACATTTAAATATTAAGGTCACCCATTCACTTTTCACAGCTGCAGACGTGATTGTTCCACTGACTCGATCCATCCCTTGACCCCCCGGTTGACCCGTCGTAAATATTTTACCGTATCGTCAGGTGAGATACAATCAAGATGCTGCTTCATCAAGGACGGTCTTTTATGACGTACGTTTCTACTTTTACTCGTATGTAACTTACTACCTATAGAAGATGCTTAACAAAAGGAAAAGTGAAAAACGTTACGATATATTTGCATGGAGAAATGAATCTTCTGCTGGGAAACTTTTTCTTTCGTAAGTATGGGAATTTTTAATTTTAAAGTGTATGCACCAATATCATCAAAATACAATAATTAGCCCTCCCCCCCATTTTACATATTGCATAGTTAAGAGATGAGCAATTTAAAGGAATGGAAAAAATTATAGCCTATAATCAATATTTACGAGTATATTTCTTATTCCCTTATAAATATTAAAAAGCAAAATAAAGTAGGTCATAATAACTTACCGTATTTTACGTATTCATGCGTGTTAATTTTTTTTATATAGGCGCTACCATCTCTTTTATAACTCTTTTTGCAGTAAAGGTAAGAAAAAGTATTTAAATTAATGAGTATTAATTTTATATTAGAAATAGAAGACTTGTGGATTCTCGTACAATACGTGCCATTAGTTATAAGTTCTGTTAGATTTCATTCATTTCTGTTCGGTTATTTGTTAGTTCGATTCGTATAAGTTGGTATGGCAAATTGAACTACCCCTAACAAGCGCATTTTCTAATTTACTACAATACAGTACGAGTTCGAGTACCCCACTTTAGGTAATGTGATTCACTCAATACTTGTACCACTATGTAGCAAGTTATGTAAGTTATTACAAGGTTTCGGTACAGTCGATAAGTTAAGTCCAATTATAAGCTTAACACTAATAGGGCTTGAGGTTTAGGACGAATTACATATTTTTGTAAACGGCCATAACCCTGATTCGTAAAATCGAAAAGTAGCCTATACGCATAATTCCGAATGCTAGAATGTTAAAGACATTTGCACAATTAAGAAAGTTGAATGTCGAATGCGGAAATAAACGCGTGATGACACCCGATCTCAACAATTACTGATAATAATGTGGTACTATAGTAAGTTTCCCAAGGTTAAAATTAACATTATTTGGGTACTCACCTCTGACCCATTTAAGCGTGTAAGTTATGGTTATACTCTTAATATTAAATTATTTTACGTAAGTTATGTCTTTAGAGAATGCTGCACAAGCAGCCAATATACATAATTACTAACTTATTATTATTGGTACGAGTTAGTTTTTATTTGTAAATGTATAAAAACTTAAAAAGTGACGTTATTACTCAATATTATAGGGTAATTTTCAAAAGTTGTTCACATGCGACGGACTCAATCCTGGATTTTACGCAAATGTAGCGACAGACTGTCAGGTAATAACAAAAAAATTAATTATTTTAGAAATAACAGGTTTACGAGTAAATATTACTAAACATTTACCGTGTCTGTTTGTAACTGTATGAAAATGTAGAAAGAACAAGAGTAGGAACAACCTTTTTTTTTGTATTAAAACTATAAGAATACGACTTTTTCAAAGACGGTGAGACATAAATAAAATCAGGAGTATAATATGTACCACAGGTTTTATATTACAGCTTTGCAAAATTAAAACCAGTTTAAATTAAAATTCCATAAAATAGCTTAAAATTAAGATTAACTGCTTTAGTGTCTTTTTATTTATTACTCTGTGTAAGTTACCATATTAAAGTATTTTATTATTTCCTACCTTTTTAATAGTCCTATTACATCTGTGACTTGCGCAACAATGTCTACTCTTTCCGATGTCCCCCAGGAACAAGGTTTGATCAGTTGCGACTCGCATGTGGCCACAACAGAGAAGTGAACTGCTCTCAGGCTCCCCTTCACTTTTCTCTGAATAGGGTTGTCTTCAAGGAGGCTGCCATCGCCCAAGAAGAACATCTGACAGTCGGAGGAACAACCAAATTAGCGCGCCGTTTCCGAATTAGCGAACAAATTCCCATCACAGAACCATCTTTCCCGAAATTTGAAGAAACTCCGAACATAACAGATATTTTTTCTCCGGATCATTTTATACCAAATGCGAACGTCAATTTTACGAATCATGACGAAAGTGAACACAACGTAATTCAAGATTTCCATAATAGCCCGGATGTACCAGAGGCCCCAGAAATGTTCCAAAATGACTCGTCGACAATAGAGTTTAGAGACCCAGCATTGACGAATGAATCATTTCTTATCCCAATTCTGAACTTGTCCAGTGAATCTCCATTTATTGACTTTGCCGATCCAAATGGGTCCTTCCCAACGAATCAATTCGAAAACCTTTTAACAAAAGAAGAGACATCAAGTACCCCAACAACCGAAACAGCAAGCAATACAGTAACCAATCCATTTATAAATCCTGCTACAAACGAATCAACACTGACACCGTTCAGAGACCCATTGACCAATATTGTTTGGAATATTATCAATGAAATCGGCAAAAATTTCGTAAAAGATAACAAAAAGGTTGATGAAAAAGAAGATCAAACTAAATCACTCTTTGAAATTTCCTCTAATGAAACTGTCGAACTGGATTTTTCTGTAAATGAAACATTGCCCGAAGTCATTCTCAACGATTCTATTCCATCAATTCCATTAGAAGCAAAAGTAGAATTTGCAAATAATGAATCAGCCTTAATCGACGTCATTCTTGATACTTTCGGAAATAGTTCAATTGAATCAACCATCAGCGATAAACAATTGACAACAAATTTTGAACCTTCGAATTCGACAAATGAAAGCGAAGAAAATCGGCAAGTTCACGAAAATTTTCCATCTTTAAAAAACAATTCCAGGGAAGTTCAACAAAATTTTGCAACCCTTCCGGCACCAATAACCAAGAGCAATCCAGATATCGTGCAAGTTCGATTGACAGCCGGTTTTGGAGGTGGACCAAGAGTACGCTTTATTCCGATCGTTCTAAGTAGCAGAGAAGGACAATTTGGTGGAACTTCTGCACAGGACAATCATTTCCAAACACCTTCATTAAATCCTTTCAAATTCTTACAGAATAGATTGCGAGTTGTATCCAGCAGTAATTCTTCGGAAATAGATGTTCAGGAAAAGTCGAACGAATTGACTGCCAGGAAAGTTGAAACCGGTCCTTCCGAAAATAATTTAGGCAACCAAAATACTAGCAATGAAACTATAAATTTGACTTCAAAAGCGCTAGAGGAAACGATAAAAGGAAATGATTCTGCTGTAGAATTTGATCAAAAGCAAAATTTGGTTAACCCGATTTCTGCTAGTTTTGGGCAAACCGAATTGTCAGAAAACATAACCAGATTACCGTTTCAGTATGCACTTGCTCCAAAAGAAAAGTGGTTTTGGAAAAAGTAATATTACTAACATTATTTATTACTATAATTATGCAAAAAAGACATGGATTGCCGGAATCAATCCAATATTTCTTATAACTTATTATTAAATATTTTCTTTTCTTTTAATTTTCATGCATAAGTTGATAATATTATGTACCCATAATATTATCAAAAACTTGCTATCCAAAAATCGTGAATGTTGGCCTGAGTTGTCCTTTTATATCGATTTTTTTTTTCACAAAAAATACTGTATTTTGGAGCGCGAACACAAAAATAAAGAATTCAACAAAATCGCGTTGTCACTGCAAAACGAAACTTTACAAAAAGTATACGATCGATAGCTGTAGTTCTTTTTTAAAAAAATACAGCACAGTGAATAAGCGTATCTTTCTTTTCTATCTCGTACTGTAAATAACAAAATAATAAAAAATGCACACTGCATAAACATTGATTCCAATAATATTTTGAAACAAATCTATGAACGGAGATAAATTATTCATCAGACAGAGAAATTAATGAAAGATGAAAAGCGAAACTCGTCTCAACTTTATTACTTATTTACGAGTAAACTCGTAATTTCTCTGTATAATCTATCAACTTTCACAATAAATTATACTGTACTTAAAACTGTCAAATCTGACAAATAGCACAAATTATCAAAATCATGTTGTATAATTCCTATCATGTTCATAAAAATGCAGTAATTATATTAATTTTGATAAACTTTCTTAAAGGTGTTGCTTATAACTTAAGTTAAAGTATCATTATGTATTGGGCCCGATTCAGAAACATGCTAAGCGAAAAATGAGGGAAAATGATAAACTAATGCTAGTTTTCATTTTCATACATAGGCTACGCACCAGGCCAGGTGAGAGCATTACAATTTATCTACTATTTTATTTTCGCTTAGCGCGTTTGTGAATTCGACCCATTGTATGTATCATACATTGTGTGATCAAATTGGATTAAGTACCCAAGTACTAAACCGCGTAAAAAATGGCGTAACCCTTCAGCCGTTATAGAGAAGTCACCACTACCCTTTAAAAATAAAAGACAGCTACAATTAGTCCTTAAAATAATATAATTATTATACTGTATTTACTAGCATTAAAAAATGATCATACAATAAAAATACACTTTTATTTAAAAAATTGTTTAGCTTGAAAATAAATTCCCGTAAAACAGAAATTGTACGTGACTGTTTTTAAAGCGTTTAAAAAAATTCAGTCGATTATATTATTGACTTTATGCATGCGTATTTGATTTATCTTACTTACGAAACAGAATCTGTCATGATTTTATGCAAAATTTCATTAGTATATTATTTTATCATACAGTTTATTCGTTGTGAAATTAAAAGTGACTTCTAAAATAAAATAAAATCCTAGTCCTAGCAAATCCTAACTGTTTAATCTAAGGTTTGATTGTAGGATTAGGTTATTTATGAATTACGAGTACAGTACAGTATATTGTATCTTATTTAATAATGCAAACATAAAATACCGTAATTGCGGATTCTGTCTTCTTAATCATCATTAGAAATACCATGCATTTAGATTAATATATTAAATTATGAAATCAATGAGATTTATGTGCATCACCCGTGCAAGTACATTAATTACGTAGATCACTAACACTATAATACCCACAAAAAATTAGTAGACTACTGTGTCACCACTATCACAGTTAAAAAAAATTCAAAGTACAATCTCTCATTATAATGTATAAAGTGAAATTTTCTTTTATTAAAAATGCACATAGACCTAAAAGTTAAATTGCTGGGAGGGCGCATATCTCTATTCAAGGTAAATAAACATGCTAAAAACCGTTTAGAGATCCAACACTATAAACATGCTAGGCAAGACTTTTTAATTTTTCAATAGATTATTTTCTTACCATTAAAAAAATCGACGATCACTTTCTATTTAAAAAATCTATTATAATGATTCTCGAATAAACAATAATCAATATATATCTGTCTAAATATAGCGGGGGGAAATATCGATATAAAAACTATCAACAGTCTGACTCGTGAGTAAATATTATACGAGCTTTTACCACATGTTACAACAAAATACAGCTAGTAAAATCTTAAACCTTCTTGAGAAACACAAGATACAGTAGTTTGTGTGTGCAAAATCTCGCAAATCTAAGAGTATAATGTGAGAGTGATATACAGTAATTATTAATAAAATATATATTTTCTCGGTATAGATTAAATAATAATATGTTTAAAACAGTAATAGACCACTTAAGACTGACTGTTTTTTATGGCCTCCTCTATTTTCGTAAGAATCCACTGAAAAGCAAAAAAATTACAGTATTAAAATTATTTTTTATAAAAACATAGGCCAAATTCTGAAAGGCTAATCATCAATTTTATCTTCAATGGGTGTCTTTAACGTGTGATATGTATTTACGGTAAGGGGATTTACAAGGTTACTCGATAAACCCGCATCTCTAGGAATTTTCTAAGATTTAATAAGAGCAAGTCATCGTGGTGCTAAATGAAAATATTTAAATACTTCCTATAATATTTATGTACTTACGTTAGAATTATAATTAATATATTGTTTTAATAAATAAATGTTTGTAAATTAAGAAAATAAATAAATAGATAAAGCAATATACTGTATTTTTGTTTTGGTAGAAAACTTGCATAAGCAGTACTACTGTACGTAATAACCGATATTCCAACTTTTCCTCAGAATTCAGTTAACACTCCAGTCATGTCCAAAATTGTACGTTCGTGACTCAAAGAGAATGCCCGATTCCAGTTATTCAGTCAAAATTCAAATTAAGACAACTTGTAATTATGTTTGGTTTGCTCAACATATCTAAGTGGGTAATAATGACAGGTTGGAACTATCTTCCTTGCATAAAAATACGTGCCTTACGTGACATACTCCATACCCTTGTACCCGTTATACAACATTACGTATTTTTATCCAGTTTCAATATAACTGTTTCTTGCCCTAGAATTCCATCAATTTCAACCCCTTTCTTCGTAGAGGATTAATTAAAGTGATGGAATCTTAAAAAAAATTATTTAACTTTCCGTACATTAAAAACTTAAAGATATTTATTTTATTAGTAATTTCCACTTACAGTATTATTTTCTTCAAAATAACATTATTTTATTAGTTTACGGTATGTAATTTTTTTTATAATAAGCTTTAATATTTTATACTTTGTGAAAAAGCAGTCCTGAAATGCGACGGTATGAAGGAGAGTATGCAAAGTGTGAAGAAGCATATTTTAATATACGGAGTATTATTTTAATATATTAATAACCCGATTATCCATAACATCCTGATAAAATAAATAACTTATTTGGAAGAAAATACAGTACAGTAATAAGTACTACCGTACTACTAAAATAATTTTTTTGAAGATTCCATTACTTTAACCCTGCACTTTGCTGATGTAATTTTTTGTTTATAATACATTTTTGTTATGAATAGTAATTAGATTTTTATGTAAAAATGAGGAGACCTTGTACTTGTGAGAGTAAAAAAAAAAATTGGATAGTTATGAAGGTAACATACCAATCCCATTAAATAATTTTCCTTACCTTACACACTTCCGCACTTTTTAGAGGAACCGTCCTAGTGTTATCGCTCACTTTAAAGAGTCCCATCATTTTCTTCTTACCATCTTTAAGGGTGATAACTAGTCCCTTGTCTGTAGCTTTGGGATGTCCCTTCATATCATCCCAAATAACCTGCCAATCCGCATCCCACTGGCCGAAAATATCACCTCGGCTCACCATGAGTAACCGTCTAGAAAACATTAAGATTCATTAGCCCTAATTGATTAATATTAGAACCTAACCTCCAATTATAATGTATACAGTATTGTCTAATTTTAAGCAAAATAAATAAAAATTAAATTTACTTGTCGGTAACGAAGAAAATTGCTTTTCCGTCGGGCGTCACATTAACGTGGGCAACGTATGTGTCGGTGGTGGCAAATTTTCCCTTATCCACGTCCTTTAGTTGCCTATTTCCTTCGGCTTCGTAACGTCTGAAGGGACGTACAACGCCGTCTGTTTGTATGAAGCGAGGAGGACGTACCCTTACTACCTCATCCGATAAATCGGTAGCCCTGAATCAACAAAAAAATAAATACAGTAAATAAAATAGGTTTTGAGATCCTTCAGTCTCAATTTCTAATTTTTCTTTTACCTTTTAACGGCATCCAAAGATCCACTGGCGAAATCGATAACACCTGCAGTAGGCCTCGTCACGAGTCCTACTACTCCTTTACCCATTCCCTTGAAAAAGCCTTCGACCCCTTCTTCTTTGGCCCCCGCCAAGGGCTTCACGAACACACCCGTTACACCGTCAAATACTCCCTAAACAACATATATTTCTTTCAATAATACAGTAACTTTATAGGATATTCCCGCCCTCATTATGGATTAATATTATGGTAAAAAAACTGATTAAAAAACCTTTCCAACGATGTAAGAATTATGAAAATCATCATTTTAAAATTAAAAATTAAATAGTTTTGAATTCATTCCGACATCAATCATTGTATTTTTTAAACTTTGAAATGTAAATATCTCAGCTTAATCAATTAATTTCATAATTCTCTCACAATAAATTAGAAAGGGTTCTTTAACGTAATTTATTAATCTAGAATCTAGGAGAACGGGAGATATTTTTTAAAGTCTCGTTCAATAAAATTCCTTCCGACATTGATATAGGGATTTGAACCAGGACACCAAATTTGTTGCCTTACCATGACGAGACCTTGTCCACCACGAGCGAGCCCTTCTTGCAAGTTAGCTGGCCTCTTTTGTTGAAGTTCTCTTCGTTTCCTCTGATAATCCTCATCCAGAGTTAGAGCTGCAATTCCTTTTCCCAAGGTACCCGTTATCCTCGAAACTGCACCAGCCGCTCCACCTGTAATAAACGATTCCTTCATTTTCTTTTCTTTCATGTAAAGTATTAAAACAAAAGTTAAACGTACCAACGGCATGCCCAAATAAACTCCTAACTCCTAAAACTAAGCCTTCAGCAAATTCCTCCGGACCTTGGATAATTCCCTGAAATTTATCAATTATTTACCAATTACTAAATGCAAATTTGATGAATCTTAAAAGATAATAATTAAAGGGGTATAAGGGTATTTACCTGCATAGGTTCATAGAAGAAATCTTCAATGCCCTGAGTGAATCCCATGACTAGACCATATGGATTACCAATCACATCAAGACCCAAAACAACAACGTAAAGTTGCTTAATCGCCTAAATTAAAATAATTTAAATTACAAAATATTCAAACTATCCCCTTTCAAAATATTCTTACCTGAGCAGTGTAATGCCTTACGACTTCATTCGTCAACTGTTTTTGGGATTTCAGACTGTGTTCTCGTTCAAAGTATGCTAACCTAATTATTTAAAATAACGTTAATTTTATCTTGTTTTATTAATTAAAATATACATTATACAAACTTGAATACGACATCTTGGACTTCGGTTAGAGTGACTCCAACACTTTGCAGGAGAACGCCCAAGAAATCGGCGTGAAGTGGAAGATCTTCTTCGCTTTTGGAGCTGTTTTGCATAGAGAAACTAACGTGCATCTAAGGGAAATTTATTCATATTCTTTAATAATTAGATCTCATTTCTATCGTATCAAAAACGTACTTTTAAAGGAGAAAAGTGAAGGTGATCGTAGAAATTTTTGGCCTCCGAACTTCGTGAAAGTGCAACGATGTCTTGCAACTGAACTGCGGCTGTGTCCATGTCTTGTTTGAATAATACAACCTAAATGGGATGTTTTTATTTCGGTCAAAAAAGTTAAAGAAATTTTAGAGATTATGTAAGATTACCTGGTCGAGATTTTCTTCGGTTGCTGGTTGGAAGAGCGCAAGTAACCGATTGATGAAACCAGCATCTATTTTGACATGAAATTCTTGCATAAGTAGCATTAGATATCTGTAAAAAAAATAACACTAATGTAACGTACAATAATTTCATTTATGGAGAATTTGAACCCGTACACTTAGGTGCGTAACACAGTCCAGGATAAATTACGTTAAAGCACTCTAACTTATTCCAATCGTAAGATCAATAATTATTGCCCATGCATGCGCAAACACATCTCTACACTTACATCCACTGCTTTCAAATTTTGTGTCCCACGTTACATTGGAGTCGAATGCAAGGTGGGACACATTATTGAATACAGTGGCTGTAGAGTTTTTTACGATTGGAATTTATTGCTATGACCTTCCTCCCCTGTGCATAGCATTTTCTAGTTGGCATAGACCATTGACCAATAATACTTACTTGACTTGTTGGACGGTTGAATGTGAACTTTTTCGTGTAATTAAACTCACTTCAATAAAAGGACGTGGAACTGCAAGAAAATTTGAAAAGTAAGTTGTAATTTTTCCTCCTTTTTTCATGAAATAAAGCTTTCTTACCACTCTCAGCAGCTACAGATTTGGCAGGTGGAACTGGAGCGAGTATGGTGGGGAATATGCATCCATCCAATTGATTGTCAAGCTGAAAGAATAGGTAACTATGAAAACACTACTCGCAAAGAAAGTAAAAAAATTGCACTGCTTACCTGAATTCGATTAACTTTGGCATGCAGGAACACCCTGTGTTCCGAAACCTTGTACTGTAGCCATATTCCTGTATTGTATGAACGCCTAATTTTGCGTTCTTCGGGTTTCACCATTTTTTCCAGCTTGAAATCCACGTCAGTCTTGTTGTCGAGAGAAACCCGAGACTTGGGCTTTTTACCCGCTTTGATCTCATTCACGTATCTCTGATAAAGAACCTCCATATGCTGATTCTCTTTGAGTTTGAATGGCTTGAACCTTCTTCTGCCTTTAGCCACCTCCCAAATTACTCCGGAGCTGGATCAAACAAATTTATGATACACTCTTATACATTGCATTAAAGAATATCTCGCAGCCTTTATTCTGGATTAATGTTAAAGTTATGTTAAGGACAAGTAAAAACACTTTCCAATGATGTAAGAATAATGAAAATCAGCCGCCTTACAGTATACTTCGTACAGTAGTTGAGATATTTACTTTTAAAATTACAAAAATACAAAGGTTTTGGCTTTTGGTCATCGGCTATGACCTTCATTTTTTTACTTTAAAATGTAAATACTGTATCAGATATCTCAACTATACAGGGTCAAGGCAGAACATTTTAATGATTCTTGCATCGTTGAAAAGTGTTTTTATCCGTTTTTAACATCATACTGTATTAATCGAAAAAATGACATCATACCTCGTAATCGACAAATACATGATTTCCTGGCTCCTTATGTTGTCGACCAGCGACAGTCCAAATTCATTTAAACTGATCGATATTTCCTGATCTACCCTTTCCAATTCTCCTTCCTACAGAAAATAACATTAGCCTACCAAAGTTAATATTAGTTCGATACAAAAATTGTTCATCCAGATAAGTTACTTACACTGTGGGCACTGGTAGCTCTACCTATATCATCCGTGAACATAAGAATACGCTGGGTTCCGTCTAAAAAGGAAACCCAATAAAGAGTTTCGCCTTGAACGGGCTCGAAATTTGCAATGCCATCCTGTAAAAAAAAAAATCTAAATAAGCACATTATGTACAATACAAAATAAAAATATGGTCTTTACCTTCACAAGGTCGCTTTTCTGATCGCGAACAGCACCGCAAGTCCAGACTAGTTCTCGCGAAAGTTCAGGATCTTCCCAGGTGAACAAAACATTATATTCTGGTTTTAGCTTGTAATTTTTCTTTACACCCCTAAATAACAAAAACAACATGTCAGAGCAGGATCTAAATAAAGTTTATAACAAACTTACTTTTGGCCGTATTCGATCGTATGTTGCGTGTCATTGACTATTAATGTGGCTGCCATGCCGGGATGATACTCGTCGAAAACCACTATTACGCTGTCTTCCGTAATTTGACATTCCACGTTGATTCCCCCTTTCTACAAAAAAAAAGTTTTAAATTTTAATTACTTAGCTTCGATTTTGTTTAAACCATCTATCTTTACCGTGTTGTTAATGTGCAGAAGTGTCCTGTGTTCGCTACTATAGCTAAACGATTTGCTCTCTTCAGCTAAAGTCTTTACTTTGACCTGTAGTTGCTTCTTGTCGTGACCGACTGGCCAGAATGGAATGCATTTGCCAGCGGGAACGGTAATCCAGTTGTATTTGAATGCCTCGCTCACTTCTATGTCATAGGAGGCATTGTTTACCAACATGAAATAAGGACAAAATACGACTATCTTGGTCAGACCCCTGCTTGTTACGTGGTTCATTACTCCAACCTAAATAAAGCATTTTTTTAGGATTATTTTTTTAATTTCTCAAATAATCAAAGGGCAAGCTCCGTCAACGGACTAAATTACCTGATAAACTTTGTCTGTTTTCGTTTTACATGTCACAGTTCCGCAACTTCCGACAGCATCAAGAGAAAACTTGTCGGACCATTCTGAATCTTCTATTCTCAGAGAAGCCTTAAACATAAAATTTTATAGGCTAGTGCGAAGTAAAAGGTTTCTGTTAGTCCGGATTAAAGGTTAATGACGGATAATTAAAACCTTTCCAACGAAGTAAGAATCATGGAAATCTTGAAAATCCGTTGCATTACTAAAGACAATGGTTTTGGTCATTAACGATGACCGAATACATTCATTGTATTTTTGAAATTTAAAATGTGAATATCTCAAAAGTTTTAAGAATACGAATTTTCATTATTCTTACGGTTTTATTTGTATTCAAACATAAATATTAATCCAGAATCATGAAGGGCTGAGGGAGGATATATATTGAGAGATCAGAGGAGTGAACAAATACCAACCTTTTTCTTGGAGAAGAACGCTTTCGACTTGAACGAAAACAGAACAGGTCCCGTAATATCAGGAGGATGATGTACAACCGAGTTGTTGTCGTCATTTGGCTGAAAAATTGGCAAAATAATTGTAAGAACAAGCTTTTAGAATCCACATTTTTCTACTTGAAGCATTCAGAGCTCGAAAGCACTTGGTTTAGGGCTGCGCTGTCCAGAATTAAACAACTGAATCCCAAGCCCCAGCTGGCTGCACCAAAGTTTTCGATATTCTGAAGGTATTTTGACATTATACAGTATTACCATTTCATTACAAGCATAAATTAGCACACCGGGATAGGAGGTAATCCTGGATTAAGCAACAAATTTATCGGCTTGAGGAAAATTCGTTTTCTGTTCATAAAATGATAGAAAAGTCGTCATCCAATGATATTTACGAAGAATATACACGTTAAACTAAAGACATTTTAAAATTAAATTGACTCAAGTGAATAATTAACTATGACACAATTTAACCTATAACAATGAAATCTATTAAAGTGTAATGATAAAATAATAAACCAAGATCTTCATTTACAGAACCCTATTGTAAATATTTTGTAAGGTGTATGTCTTCAAAACAAGTGAACACACAATCATGTTGATTTTCAACGAACAAATAACTAATCTTAGGTGTAAAATGCACTACTAATAATTGCAGTGAAGGAATAATGATTTCAACTATTATAACATTCCATAATTTCAATATTATTAATGTATTAAAAAAAACTTTACTTCAAACAGACTTGACACAGGGTAATTTCTGCAACTTGTTTGCTAAAAAAAAAACTCCATCTGTTAATATTAAAAATCCCCCCCATCTAAGGTTAAAAATCTATACGGTTATTTTTGGTGAATTAGAAGAGGTGACATTAGTGGGTGGAATATAATGGATAATTATAATCGTGCTAATTTAGGATGAGTATAGCGGCAAGAAAATAGGTAAAAGCTTCGGATAAAGCATGTTATAGGCATGTTAATAATGTTAATGCACAGAATTGCATAGGAATGGCGTAAAATAAAAATAAAAAAATATTTCCCAGAGCCACACCCATAGAACCTTACATGATCCGATCGCTTCGTTCCGCACCCACAGCTGCTCAACCCACTCAAACCCTTGGATCTCTTTTCCTGAAACAGAATGTACATAAAACCCTGTTGTCCAAAATAAAAATAAAAATTAATAAAATTAAAATCACATTGCAATTTCAAGATAATTTAGTATAAATGTATTATCATTCAAAGCAGCTTTTTTTAAATGGCGCATAGCTATAATTTAGGTATTATGCTACTTATCAAAGCTTATTAGTAGAAATAAGTTAGTTCTATTAATTATTTTATTGCTTTGGCTATTTTTATTTGCATAGCCTACTAATATTAGGGTTGCATTATTATCGCACAGTATTAACTTATATTAGCATTTTGAATTTTAGCCGTAATTCTAATTATTGAATTTGGTTGTTGTAGGCTAGGTTGGTTTGAATTTTGAACGTTGCGACGTTGAGCGACAAGGAAGGTCATTACCCAAAAGGCTTATTCCCAGGTTTAGGTTTGGAGAGATGGAAGGAGCAGATCTAAGAGAAAAAAAAACCTTGCACCTTATAGTAGATGGTCATCTTCTGATTATCTCGTAGCTACTAGCTAGCTGGATACGACGAGATGAATAATGATTACGCAACCTCTTTCACTTTGTCAAAATCTCTTACGCAACTTTCTCCTACAAGGTATAGGAGAAAGTGAAAGACATTTGCATAATGTAAAAGATATTTGCGCAAGATGAAAGAGGTTGCGTAATTGCGTACGATCGAGATAATCAGATGACCATTACGCAGGCGCAAGGTTTTTTTTCTCTTTCTCTTAATCTTCTCCTTTTATTTCTCCTCAAATTGGGAATCGGCCAAAATTTTTATTTTGTTGACACAAGGATTCTTTAATGTGCGGTGAGCACAGCTAGGAACATCGGTTTAACCTCTCATCCGAAAGAGACACCACTTTATAGAATTTCACTCACGCAGAAATTCTTAAAAGCCTCAACCGGGACTTGAATCGCAACGTTGGATTCAGTGGCAAGTGCGAAACCTCCAAATCTAGGTTGCTGAATGCATCATTAATTTAACGGCATCTCCAGCTATAATCGAAATCAAAACAATTTAATTTAAAAACTCACAATTTTTAAAAAAAAGTATCAACACCACAATCATGCAATCGTGCACTGATATTAAAAAAAAAACTAACTCGCTAGTCGGTCATGCTTTGATTCCATTGACATGCAATGATTTATAGGCCTAATTTTAAAATACTGTACAGGAGCATAAAATAATACAGGGGTATCTTCCACCCACTTTGACCTCTCTCAAGGTTTCAAATACCGTAAGGGGTATGGCAAAAATATTGTATTTTTAGCGATTCCAGAATCATGTAAGTGAATGAATGCCACCATTAATGACGTATAAGCGTGTCGTTAGGCCTATTGATAGGCCTATCCAAAATGGAGCCCACTGTGCTTCTGATATTGTGTTTCGTGACATCCTATTTTCCAATTTACAAGAAGAACGTAAACCTTAAACAGTACGGGTATTATCGTATTTAAAGCGTGTAAAACTGCAGTGTTAAGCTATTTAAAAATTGATTGAAATTATCCAGAACACAGACTTAACCATAATTAGTAAAAAAGTGCAATAACAATCGAATATTCCCAAGGAAATAAAGCCAGGCGCACACCGATCCTTCTACGAGTGAATAATAATTATTGGTTGGTTAGTTGGCCCATAACCAAAATGTTAAAAATTATACTCCGTGGTTTTTTTTTTTCATTTCTTTGTTGGTGCACAATAAAATCTACCTTGTCCTGTGGATGGACAGCCTTCTCCTGCTTCTTGGTTTTCTGTATTTTGATTTGGTGCAAAAAAAGGGAGTAACAAGAAAAATGAAACAATCATATCAGACATTGAAAAATATATTTACTGTTCAGGTTACTGTAAAACAAAATTATTGGGTCACCATACTGTTTTTTTTCCTTGGTGCAATGTGTGTGCAAAATACCAAAGAAACTTTGGTAACCATTAATTATTAATCTCGGAACTTTCCCATTATAGGGATACAATAATAATTTACTTCTCTCCCTGTGTACTTTAAACACTGTTTCACCTTAACCTTATCATAAACCTAACCTAAAATAAGAAGAATTGGTAAATTCTTATTAAATAATATTAAGAACACATACCGGTAGCCTATCGTCTATCGAATGTCCTAATAATGGGAAAGAACTATCAAGACTTTGGGTGAAATTCATAAAATAAACTTAGCACTTACTCAAACCGTAAATAAGATTGGTAGATTGTTACAGGCTATATCTTATTTTATGAATTCCACCATAATATGAGGCTTAATGAACTTACCATTAATATACCATAGTGAAAAGAACATCTACAATATTCTGTTTAATCTCATACACATTTGTAAGAAAATATTGATCACTGCTATAAAAAAATAAATATTTATTGATAAAAATTGTGAACTTACTCTGTAAGTCAGGTTAAGATCTGTTCTGTTAATCATCCAAAATGGGGAATAAAGAGTAAGATGATGGCTTCCTCCAACCTTGATGGTATGGATTCCCAAATCCTAACATAATTATACATGTAACAAGATTAATCAATACTGTATTAAAATATTACAAAATACCATAAATACTTCGTACAGTAATTATTGTTCCTACCATTGTGTCGTTACTGTCCCTCCCTGATACAGCTTCAAACGTCCAAACGGATAGTTCTGGAGGATTGTTACTCAAAGGCATCAAACATTCCCACTTCTGATTTCTGTATTCGGTTATCTAAGATATAATGGCTTTATTAAATTTAGTATTAAACGTATCTTGAAAGAACAGAATTCATAATGACTGCAACTTCCAACAATCTCCCCATCTTTAAGCAATGTATCAGCTAGTATAAATTTTAATATTAATTTTCGATCAGTAACGTCCTAGTACCGAATAAACTATTTATCGTCTAATATTAATAATTACGTTTTTTTCACCTAACAAACCTCAATGATGACCATAGTAGCTCTAATAAGTTCAGAATATTTTGACGGAATAGTTTGGTTCTTATTTGCCAAAATGGCCTTGATAAATTCAGGTCTCGTTGAATGCTGCTCAATGCTGCAGCAGCTACCGAAAATATCATTCGAATTCTGAATGAGAAAACGCATGAGATTCAACACCCTCAATTTTAATTCCGAATTATATCCAACTTACCGTAATCATGACTGGATTTGCGCCCACAAAAACGTGAAACAGTTCCAGAGAATGACCTGATTCTACCGTTTCTGTTACCTCTGTTCCCTAAAAAAAATACGTTAATAATTGATGAGTATATGAGTTCTACTTAAACTCATCAGTTGTATTTACCTGATAGCAACAAGTGACTGAAAAAGGCAGCGTGTTCTTGAAGACAGCTGTTGGTCTCAGATGAATATGGAAGGTTGTACTCGACAATGTCTTTTTCTTCGTGTCTTCAAAGATAATATGTTCCATTTCCCCGGCTGTCTGAATGTAAAATGGAGGATCGTTTGTAATTAATGATTCGCATTTAGTCGTCAATTGTAGGGTAGGATTTTTCATAAGGTCCTTCCAAATAAATGGGCGACTGCACATTGAGTATCTGCAAATATTTTTAAAAGACAGAGTTTAATTTTGTTTCCTGGATGTCTAAGATAACGAGGAAAACCAAAAATAATGTTTTAAACCAACTTGTCAGTTCCAGGTCTGAAGAAGATTGAGTTACTGGTGGTGTAGACGGCATTTAGAGGAAGGTTAAATTGTTTCTTAGGCTCCACGGTACCAGCCAATGCCAATTCGTTACCAGATGGGGTGTAATAAAACACTTCTATTGGAACCGATAAGTGGTTGTGAAGTTGGATGATGGATCTCAGAGTTACAGTCTTGCAACCGTACGAAGCCGAAATGTCAGTCACCATTCCCCAATTATCTCCGGGATAGCTGCGTCGGGGAAGCATGAAGAATCGTTTGTCCGCTCTGGACACAGACACTGGACGAACGGCTGCATTCATACAGTCAAGCTGCAAAATAATACGTTCAATTTTAACTAAAAAGTGTTTGATAGTTCCGGGCGAAAAAGGAAAAAAAGTTATTGAAAATTTTGTGAAAATATGCATGGCTAAAATACTACTTTATTTCATTTTTGGTTTCCTATGTAATATTTGTGGTTACTTTTTAATTTCGTAAGTTATTTTTTATAACTTTGATCCAAAAGCTTCGTGTGCACCAGGGCTGAGGCAATGTGAAATGGGATGGTGCCAAAAAGTGTCCTCACGAAATTACTGTAGGCCCTACTGTATTTAATATATTTGAAAATATAACTAATCTAACCTATTATTGTACCGTACACGACGTTCAAATAACCAAAATATAGTACTGTACAGTATACGGTAAATACGCATAACAACATGTTTCCTGGCCTGGTACTACGCAGAATGATGGGTAAGTCGAAATATGTTTCTGAATTATTATAATTGTCTGGGATAATGCGAAATAACGTTTAAAGCTAATCGGTTAGATATTCGTACTACTGTATAGACCTACTTATAATTTTTCTAAGCCAACATATTTTATTGTACTATTATTGTTTTCACTTTTTCTTACATCAAAGTGGCTTACGAGTACAGTACACAAATTACAGTACATAAATATTGTGGACATACAGTGTAAGTATATTTTCGTTTAATAAAAATCTTTTCTGAAACTGTTATTTTGACACAGTATCTCTACGTGACAAATTAATTTAATATCTTCAAATTAAATGCATTGCTCTTAGTTTAAGAAAAAAATTAATTAATTTACGGTAATTCCACTGCAAGTGTTATTTTTGCACAGAGGGAAAACATAAAACAATTTAATTCTATATTGCTTTCACCTGCATTACGAAAGAAAGCAAAACCTCGCTTACACGTTTTTCTTAGCCCGTTTAAAAATAATTTTTTTTTCTATTTATATTTTTTTTCTGCGTCCTATGAAAAACGTATAAAAGAGGTTTTACAGTAGAAAAACAAACTACGAAAAGATAAGAGATACAGATTTTGGATAAATCCATTGAACACAATCCAAACGAAACTAAAGCAATCAACTATACCTACAGTAAGTTACTTTGTTAGATTGAATACACTTTTTAGTTACCAATTATGCTCAGGTTAGGCAGATTAATAAAACGAAAGAGTCCATTAAAAAGAGAATATTGTTAGAACAGTATTTATAAACGCACTGTCACCAATTAGGAATGAGGAAAGATCAGAATAAATTTAAAATGATCCCAATGCAAAATATGTGCGCCCATGTGCATTTTAAGCAAAATTTTTGCCTCTGCCATTTTTACTTACTGTATTTTCGTGTGGGACTCCACATAATAATCCATAAACCTTAACAAAATTATATAAATAAATAACATAAAGCTATAGCAAAAAATAAAATAAATAATAAAGAAAAATAGCCTGTGTTACAAATGAAACGATCCATTAAAATTGTACCTCAAAGACTTTAATACTGAGATTATGAATTATTCATTAACACAACAGATATTGTTTAGAAATCAGTGTTTCCAATTAAACCACAAAATAACCACCTTATTTTCATGCTACAATTAGAAACGAAATAAATATGAAAAAAACTAAACAGAATATTATAGATATTTTGTTACCTTTAGATAAATAAGCAAATCAGCTTTATCATCTTGTTTCTGCAGAACAGATCGAGACTTGTTTCTTTCTATTACTCTATCTTCAGTTACGACTAGAGGAACCTGGGTTGCGGGTTCGAGTATCACCTCACTTATTTCTTCCGCAGCTTCCTCCGTTTCAACTACTTCTCTGTACACCTTAAATATAAATTACTGTATTTATTAAAACTGTATTACATTGACCAATTTTTCTTGAAGCTATTTGGATTTTGAACGTTTGCGTGAAATTTTAATTTTTCCTATAGTAATTATGATTAAGGAAACGCACCCTTGACAAAAGGGATCTTTGCACCCTTGACAAAAGGGATCTTTAATGTGCAAAGCAGGCGCAAAGAGCAAGGGAGTCTAAAGGAGCCGCCACTTTGAAAGATTTTACTCACTCATAAATTGTTACCACTTCAGCAAGGCTTTGAACCGCGGATTCTGGATTTGGATTCAGAGGCAAGTTGGAAAACCACTGAACCACTTGACTGGACCACAATTGTAGCTAATTTCCCTGAAGTTATATCACTGCTTACTGTATACTTATACAGTATAAGTATATAGTAGGCAGTAGTTATATTAAAAGAGTATAATGAAAGTGAGCAAGGGGTATTTATCAGGGAAGACCCGTCTCAATTTAAAACTAAAAAGACAGACATTTTCATAAAATCCGACCTATCCGCCTCTATTAGGATTTGAACTAAATACAGTAAAATAATGTAAAGATAAATTTAACTTACTTTAAAAGGTTGGTCTTTTATAATGACTGAAATGGGCATTCCAGTATCGTTAATAACAACGTATGGAGCCAAGGGTCGATCCGATTTGACTACCGTTTTTCTTTCAACAGCATCGGCAAAACTCTAAAAAGACATTATAATAATTAATTTAACGTGTTTTATGGATAATCTAATTAATATTACCTTGCCCAGATTGCCAAGGACATCTAGACACGTTTTGGTAATAGTAATGTTGAGTGGATCCGAAGATATCAACATTATTTTCATCACCGGAGGCTGAAAAACCACCCCATCCGCTTGATCTTCATCCGGAGAATCTAGTAACTGATCCACGTCATTTTTACGAGCCTCTAGAATGATTTCCCAAGGTCTCTGTCCTTGGTTACTTTCGATTGGTTCCATTAGGGGTTCCCATAAGGCTAAGTGATCGTTGTAATAGGCTAAACTCATGTTTAAACTGCAGGAGGCAAACAACTGAAAAAAGTTAAGATTTAAGATTTGGTTTAAGTTACGAGTATATGCCATGAACCAATTTTATTATGTCTTACGTTTCTGGACCATTCTTTCACGGAAGCCATAAAGCTGCATTCCAGCAAAATCATTGGTACAGTTTTATTTCCCAGGCCCGATTCCAAAGTCAGAACTATGGATTTCATCTCAAGGATGAGCTAAAACAAACCAATTATCGTTAATAAAATAATTAAAAGCCAACTATTATCAAGGTGGACTCTTTGTGATCTTATGTAAACAACCATAAAAAATATATATTCAAACTCCCCAAAGATGCAACCAGTGAGTTTGTTAACTAAGTTATTTCAGTGTACCAAGAGTCCACCTTAATCTAATATTCATTCTGTACCTCTTCTCCTTTGGGCGTAAAAATGACATCTAATGCGTCCACACCCTTTTCAACAACTTCCGTAGGTACTACAAAGAAATGGCAATCAATGTTAAAAGTAATTATAACTAAGAAGATGAACTCCAAAATTGTTGATAAAAGTTTTTTATACACTTTAAAATCACGACGATCACGTATATACAATAT
>JAQGBM010000040.1:0-21286 GCA_034698405.1 Symphylella vulgaris | reverse complement strand
TCGGTTCGGTGAGGGGGGGGGGGCTTTTTTGTTGGGGGCCTTGGGCAACTTGTCCATGTTGCCCATATGCCTAAATCCGGTACTGGTGATGGAGGGTATATTAATGATATACAAATATTACGAATTGAAAAAAAAAATGTAATTAAAATATTATTTAAATTGAATATTTTCTTATATCATTTCTCTACAACAAAATAAAATAAATAAATCTTTATTGCATATATATATGCAATATTTTTAATATTATCATCTTCATCGGATCAGACTTTGTTCTTTACGTCCTATAATTATTATCTACTGTAATAGTTCTCACTTATAATTCTGTTACCGAGAAAAGTAATAAAAAATTTAAACAGATATAAACCTTAAAAAGCAGTAAGTTAAAGAGAATTGAGAATTCGAGTTGTAAAATAATGACTGAACAATGAACATAACAACTTTCGTATTACTTTTATCTTTTCGTTTCAGAATTATTAGGCAACCCTACTCGTTTCCATCCATTAAAAACATATTCAACGCCATCTGGCTGAGAAATCTAGCATTATATAACAACATATCGTCTAGGTATCCTCGTATATACAACACAAAGCAAATAGCAATAAATGTCAAAAAAAAAGTTCTCGAAGCTGTGTTGTGGCAACCGACTACCAGCCTCACATTTCATAATAACTTGTACGAAAAAGAAACCAAAACAAACAGAATCATAACGTATAAGAGAGTCTCTGCTAGTTCTCGTTAAAACCGTATCTCTTGATATAAGTTACCTTTCCGATATTATGATAGTACGACAGAATCGTTCGATAAAAAGCTAGGGATGATGATATTAGGCGAAGAAGCTGAATTACGTTGTCGCCATATCATTCCCTCTAATTTGAATTTCGTCATCTTATACGAGGTACTAAGTTATAAAAAATCTAATATTAAGAAATTGGGTTCTCGTATTATATACGAAGTGTAATATGTTGTCGTAAGTTATTCGAGGATGGTTTAATTTAGTTACGGTATATAAAGTTAGAGTTTAAACTGACTGCTGTTCAGTTACGAAAGAAGGAATATACCTCGTAGTTACCTGATATGACCCATTTATGTATTAATTATATCATATTATACGTACCCCTCATAATTAGGTGATATATCATAAAATGGTAATTGGGATGGTAAAACTTGTTTTGTTTGTTTATTTGTACTCCTTTCTTTTCGGGAGTGCTGTACTGTATACTATTGAGAGGGGCAATAAAACACCACAGATCTCTTCTCTTTCCATTGCACATATAGCAGGAGAACTGCCCTAATAGCCTACTCGGTAAAATTTTCGACCCCGCCGAGGCTTGAACCCAGTTCCCTATAGGCATCCTATAGGCCGACTTTATATTTTTATGTAGATAAAGGCTTACACAATACCCCGTATAATTAAATTTACAGTAGGCCTACAGCTTATTTATATAGCCTAATGATAAAAATAATTTATATACTCTACTTACTTAACAAGGAATCTTTTTGTTCTTGCATTTCCTTAACCCATGCACTGTCAAAAGATAGAAAAATATATAATAATCTGTTAAGAAATTCAGGTTAGAATCTGTATGGATAATATTATAAAACTTAAACATATTAAGGCAAGAAGTTGCAAAACTGTATAAGGCAGAGAATAATATAAAATCTAATTAATCAACTGCCATCGAATTAATTATAAGCTTCAACATAAGTTTCCAAATAATATAAATTTAACTACTTCGTACATGCAACATCACATAACTTTACTTTAAAAGGGAAAAATAAAACTGTAATTAACGAAATAAGGTTTATACTCGTAGTTCGTAAAAGTCGAAACGATTGTATCCCGTTACAGCCACCGTCCCTATTCCGCCACTTTTTTTTACAGCCACCGTTGGCTGTAATGGGACTCTTTTCCCGTTACAGCCACTCTTCCCAGTCCCGTTACAGCCACCATCCCATTACAGCCACTATGCCGTAGGCAGTGGCTGTAATGGGAACGTCCCATTACAGCCACTTCTCCCTTGTCCCATTACAGCCACCAAATGCACGGAAAAGTCCAATATACGGTAACTGGAAAAAAAAATTAGAAACAACGCAATATTCAATATTCCGTAAATAATCACTACATTATTTTATTTTACTATAAATACTGCATTATTTCAGTATGGTTTTATTATAAAAATTATAAAACATGTCTTATATACAGAGAGTAGGCCTATAACGTCATAATAGCCTATAGCTAAAGTACGGTAGAAGTACTGAGATTAATTTAAATGGCTTAATATCAGTACGAATATTAAAAAAAACACAGTAAATCAGTTTAAAAATTACATTAAAAATACGACCCTTTGCTATATAAGTTAGTTGATTGCATTTCTTAATTTTTTAAAAAGCTCTATTAAAAGAAAAAAATTGTAATAATTATATACTGAATATCATATCAGTAAAAAAATATTGAAAATCAGTTTAAAAATTACATTAAAAATACGATCCTTTGCTAAATAAGTTGTCTGCAAATAAGCTGTTGCTAAATAAGTTGTCTGTTTTTAAAAATTCTCTCCTTTCCCTACTCTGTGATTAAGTTATTAAAGAAAAAAAAATTGTGATTACTGAATATCATATCATTAAAAAATATTGAAAATCAGTTTTAAAATTAAATGTTAAAAAATCCTAAATCATAAAATCCCAAATCCTAAATACTGTATACTGAAATAATCATAGCAAATTCATGGTCGAAAGTTTGGCAAATTATTTGAATTTTTCGAAAAAATATAAAGAAAAATGGATGTGTGTTTTTCAGTAAGTATAGGCCTACGAACAATCATCTACCGTTAGTGTGCTCTCCTATAGCCAAAAATGGTTAGCAAGTCGGACTCCATCATCTCAAGAGGCCCCGGGTTCGAATCCCAGTCAGACAATTTTTTGTGCAATAAGTTATTTCCTAACAAGACTTTTTACGGAACTAAGAAAATTTCTGGAACTCTACTGATTTTTTTTCTCCCTTATTATACGAACGCCTGTTCCTATCATATGGTACAACTATTAACTCCCTGTTATATTTTGGAAATTAATTAAGTGCTTATATTTTTCGATAAGATCTCAAGAAATTATTCAAATTTTTTTGAAAAAAAAAAAATGAAGAATAAAATTTTTGGATAACTCTGTATCATCCATTAAACTTACATTTAGGCAAAATTTCCCGAAAAAAAAACTTATATCATTTTCGAATTTTCATTTCTTCCGATTTTGTAAGCTTACTTCCCCTTTGGGTAGCATATAATTTGAATCCTCGAAAATAATAAAGGTTATTCTGGATTCCACCCTAATAGGCTACCGGAGAAAGTAGAGGAACTATAACTGAGACGTAAATATTGAGAATGAACAAGCCATTTTGAACCATAATTATTTTGGAACACGTATTTTTTTCCAGTTACCGTACTTTTCCGTGCATTTGGTGGCTGTAATGGGACAAGGGAGAAGTGGCTGTAATGGGACGTTCCCATTACAGCCACTGCCTACGGCATAGTGGCTGTAATGGGATGGTGGCTGTAACGGGACTGGGAAGAGTGGCTGTAACGGGAAAAGTGTCCCATTACAGCCAACGGTGGCTGTAACGGGACGGTGGCGGAATAGGGACGGTGGCTGTATCGGGATAGTACCATATGTATATATACCCATAGAATGCATGTGAAATTGTGCATTACATCCAAATCCATGCTATTATCGTAAAAATGGAATATAAGAGCCCGACACTCTGAGGCCTCAAGAAGCATGAATATTATTATAATAACCATTTATAGATACTTTGTATAATTTAATATTAACTTTAAACAATTTTTTATTCAAAGGAATATAATCGTAGCATATATATGATGGATAGCATGGAAAAATTGAATGAGGTTTTTTGGGGTGATTAAAATAATGGATTTTATCAATAATGAACATCACCTTAATATTTTGAGTTGTTCTGCTAATTAAAGTTAGATAGCCTATTGATATATACAGTAGCAAGGGTAAAAGTGTATCAACTGACTATTACTAAAGGCCGGAATTCATACCCGGTATGTCCGTTTAGATCGATCTAAAGTTTTAGACCGAATCAAGTGCTACAGACTTTAGATCGACCTAAACGGACATACATATGAATTCCGCCCTTAGGGTGCATGTTCAAGCTAAAGCTGACACATTTTTTTTCTTCTAACTTTTTATTTTAAGAATGTATTAAAATGACTATTAGGGTGAAATGATTATTAGGGTGATTGACTATTGAAAATGAACTATTAGGGTGAATGACTATGTAGTTCATGAATGTGAAATTGTGAATCTTAAGTTATAACAAAACAATACACAATACAATATTTCAAACTAAGCCATTTTCAAACTTTTTCGACAAAATATAATTCGTATGACAAATAGGTTATTTGACACATATTATGACAATTGTTATGACGTACTATAATTTAACGCAGCACAGGTTCTGGAGGGTGGGGGGATAATCTCTTGTATTAATTTGACGGTAGATCTAGCTTGACGAAATATGACACTTCGAATATTTTTACCTTCGTAATTATTATTTATTTTTATAATATATATTGTTATGCGAAGTAAATACGAGAAAAGCACAAATCAATAACGTTTTCCTGGAATATTATACCTGGTGCTGACTGAATCTAATTTTCATATTTTAATTATTTCTGTCTCTCTTCTTATATTTAAGTTTAATTTAGTATTTACATATCAAATAGCTTCGGGATGCAAAAATTCCATTACCCTTAAACTCTCCTAAACAGGTCACAATTATTATTTTAATAGCTTTCAATTAAATTAGACACACCTGAATGAAACATTACCCATGCCACCGAACTCATGATAATTTGTTAAATGTAGCCTATATCGAGCCTATCGTGATAATTATTATTCTGTGTATTATATTGATGTTGCATAAATTGTTGTTTTTATATCTGTCTCCAATTATTAAAAGTTACAAGCTCTGCTGCATTTTCTATATAGCTAAAACCTACTTTTTCTAAAACTGAAATTATACGGTACTAATTGTTTGAACGTTCGCCTCGTAGCCAATAATATGCTTTCTTTATGTAGGCAATGATTTTGAGCTTTCCTCTATACTGTCAAGTATAGGCTGTAAGGGGTATAATTATAGGGGCTTAGTAAAGTTTCTGGTTTAAGGGGTTATAATTCAAGTTTTCGCGCCAAAACACATTTTTTTCGAATATTTTGAAAATGACGCAAAATTTCGAAAAGTACGAAGCAAGGGACAACAGAAAGTTTATTTTAAAACAAACCCGAATGAAATCGGTGAAAAAGAAGATTTTTAAAATATGATTCACACCGTATTTTAAAGATCACGCCATCCCCAGTTATTCTTCCCCGCTACTAATAATCGAAGAACCATCAGTGCCAATAATTCCAGTGGGTGATTTCAACGAATTTTACTATTTGACTATTTTAAAGAAATATGAGTAAGGGTGCAGCTATGGGGTTTTGAATATCTAAAACAACTGAATCCGCCAATACAAGTAATCAATTAAGTCAGTATCATTGGGAAAAAAAGACATGACTTGATGCTCGTCATGTCCATTGGTGTCGAAATAATCGATTTATCATCGTCTGAGCTCTATACCACACACTGAAGCACTGCACTGGTGTATTTCAGTTTTAAACCTTTTTGCGCCAAGTCTCTCACGCTCTTGCCCTCATAAGTTAGTACCGAAAACTGTAAACATGATTTTTTTCCTCCCCCGAAAACGATGACTTGATTGCTATTACAGTATTTCAATCACGCACACGTTTGCTTTTGGTGCCTTGTACGTATACTATGTTTTCCTTTTTTTCACGCTCGCCATCGTTACTGCTTTGCATGCGTCTCGGTGCCTCGATCCTGCTGATATTATGAAGCAACGAAATAAGCGCCGAATAAAGGTCACGTCTTAAACACTCAAATCTTAAATAATTTATTCAATTAACTCGCAGCACAGGCGTATTAAATGTCAAAATGCTGCTTTCCGAAATAACCGCGACAAAACGATTATAATATAATCGGATTTGACAATAATGGCCATGAACAATATATGCAACTTTTCTGGAAACTATGCCGAGTGCCGAGATAGTGACTTGGATCACGACATTCTGTTATATGCTATCTATATGCTAGCACTCGGGTTCTATTTTCAGCCAGTCCTGATGTTGCTTCACATATTTGGCCGGTGTGGTCCTTCTCCGTACAATTATTTAAATGATACGGATTAGTTAATACCGATTAATTAATTAATACAAATTTTAGAAAATGTCCAACTTATGTATCATTTTTTAATGACGCTTCTAATAAACCCGCAAGGGTTGCAACGTAGGTGATTAGGTTACCGTAGAAGTGAAGGTTTATTAAAAAATGCAAGATACAACTTAAAAATATAAAAATTAAAACGTGTAATTTGTGTCTTAATTACAAAATGGCCACACCCCAAATGATGGATACAAGATTTATTTTGGCTTGATATTTCATCAGTAAAGGTAGACACTTCTTTAAGCTACCGTATTTTTTTACTAGGGGTAGAATGATAAATATGTAAACATAATTAAACACCACAGCCACAGCCAACCAACTGATATCGACGATAATATAAAGTTGAAACCTTATGAACTTACTTATGCGTTATGACATATTCACCAGCAACAATTAAATAATTATAGAATATATCATACTCCAAAATCAATAGGCCTTAATAGTCCTTACTACGAAAAGATCTATAATGCTATCTATTGGTCTACATAATTTTATCCATGCGATCATACCTGTCAAATACCGGTACCTTTCGACACGTGTATTATCTAGGTACAGAGTTTTCAAAGATGTTATAGATCGCATGAGCGAGATTGTAGAGTGTCATATAAAGATATGTCCCAGCTTGCATAATATAAGATCTACAGTACACGTATCGCAAATTTAATAACTAAATTGAATATCACACTTTATAGAACTGAAAAAAATGTAAACGATAGACATCTGAATTCTGAGAAAGAAAGCTTTTCTTTTCCCACTCTAAACGGGGTAGTGTTTCATACATTTGTGTCTGCTGTCTAGGCTTATACCTGTGAATTATATATTATTTCGATGCCACTTATATTTTTCCAACTTATTATTAACAGTTCAACGCTAAGGTGCGAGCGGTGGTTATTATAATCCACGCATCAGACTGTTCGCAGTTTTTCATCATTTTAAGGAAATTCATCATATTCCAGGCGCGCACACGGTATAGCTGCAAAAGCTCTCGGAGATGAATGTTCTGAAAGAGATGAATATCGCTGCAGACGTTGATAAGTGTAATAGCCTGCAAACTTTTTTTCCAAGACATTTGATATGCAATTTGAAAATTATTTAATCTTACATAGCAAATATGTTTCAGGATCTGTATAGAATCATGCAGGAGTATATCAAGGAATGTGTTTCTCCCCATAGCCTCTGTAGCTGTATACTGCGATGATTACGAAATTCAAGCAACTCTTTTTCAGTCCGACTGTCCGACCTAGGGCTTTTTATATTAATCAATTAGTAATAGCATGTTCACGCGCTCGAAGGTTTGGTGTTTCGGACCAAACACGAAATCTCACGTAAGATAAATAAGACCGTGTCTATTATAGGCATGCATGGTCTTATTTATGTGAGATTTCGTGTTTGGTCCGAAACACCAAATCTTCGAGCGAGTGAACATGCTATTGCTAATTGCTATTCTATAGCGAGAGGGAGCGAAACTCAGTGCTGTAGCTTCTGTGACCCCTTATAACGAAACCAGAGGTTAAAAAAAAAATAACATGAGGGTTTCTTTATACCCGAGTGGCTTAATTAACATTTAAACCCGTGTATAGTGGATGCATTTTGGACTGAGTTTCGTTATCCTGGTCACAGAAGGGTAGTATGGACATGGTTATTTAGGAAATCTCGTGCATTTCTGAATCAGCTTATGGGGTAAGTTTGGTCCAACTCTTGTGATTTTCCTCCACTCCTTTATGTATTCCTTATAGAAGTGATACAAAAATGAATGTTTGCATGTTTTTTCCTCCCTATATTCCTTGCAGTAATACAAAACTACGTAATCCAAGATATTAGTACGGAGTGCTTTTGACACTTCGACACCACCAATATCGATATGGTTTATTTATTTATTTTTGGGGTTCTAGCTCGTATCAAAGAGGCGTGAAAATGAGAGTGTAGTTTTGGCATGTTGGACACTCGAGAGAGCGAGTTTCTAGAGCTAAAATCCCCCCGAGTGATGTTGACAGGCATTCGTACCACCAACGGTATTATAGGCTAATATCCAAAAACTCTGCGGATCAATATTATACTTGAAAATTCGCCTACATAGATACGTTCTCTTACATACATTCGGCTGGATGGGTTATACTCTATACGGAAAATGCATTTTTCCAAAATATATTCCAGTCACAGAACAAAAATCCATATCGTATCGTCAAAACTGTATTATCTTTTTCCATTTCTTGTGATAGAAAGGGATAAGATATTTCCTATAATTTTCATAAATATCAGCACGCACATATAAACTTGTATTTACAGTCGAACTATAATAATACAACATCAGGCTTGATATAAACCTTTAAATTCCAACAAACTTTTAAGCATGCTGCGTATGACTAAAATTTACATATGATGATTCGAGGAGCAGAATTAGTTCCAAATGAAGCATAAGCCCCTCCCGAATACTGTATTTTAAATATATTATTATTCATTTTGTTGGTAAAAGGCACACGTAATAGTCTGTTCCATCTGAGGATCTTCTTTTTTTCTTAATTATCATCTCTAATTCAGCTATTCAGAGGATCAAAAGTTTCCAAATCATAAAGTATCATCAAGGCGGGGGAAAACGAAGACACAAAATCGTGTTCCAGGGAACATTGTTGCTAGAAAAAAACACGTCACTTCATTCATTAATTTGTTTTTAACAAATCACATGGTCATTTTCTAGCAACAAAGTTCCTTGAAACACGATTTTGTGTCTTCGTTTTCGCTCGCCCTAAAGTTTTCAACTTTATAAAGTGAATATCCGTGCAACATTAAATTTTCCTGACAACAATAATGACAGTGAGCGGAGTGGTTTGGTCACCTCATTCTGACATGGAAGTCACTTCCATCAGGTGTTGTCGGTGCCAGAATGGATGGCCTGATCACGATCCAAACTTCAGGTCCAGTCTCCTCCCTCCAGAGTTTCAGAGTTGGGATAATTGGTGAGAAAGACATCATCTTATGGTCATTCTTTTGGTTAGGCTTTTTGGTAGACCAATCTATGAGTTGTAAGTCTCTTCGTCAGGTTTTGTCAGTTCCAGGATGGATGGCCTGATCAAAATCCAAACTTCGGATGCAGTTTCCAACCTCCAAGTTCAAGCCTCAAAACTTATGACTTGGGATATAATGAGAAAGACCTTACAATTGTCTTATGGCCATTCTTTTGGTTAAGCATTTTTAGTAGACCAGCCTATGAGTTGTACGCTGGCAATGAAACCAGAAAATGTTCAAATCAAGATCTTTAATTTAAGCAATAATATTTTCGTCCATACAGTAAAAAATTATTACCTTAATCGACCCAAAGAAGCCATTAAAAATTATGTGACGTAATCGATGGTGCTCCCACCTGCATCATTCAGTAAGCATTAGCAACATCAGAAAACATTTCAACCTCACATATTTATACGTTAAGTGAAAGCAAGTCTGAGTAGGTTTTAAAGAGGATCAATTCGATGGACTGTCCCCTTACATAGAAAAAGAATCTTACTTTCTGTCCGCATCTAATGGTCATGCGCTGCCTGATACATAAAACATTGTTTACGGAGTATTTTAGTTTATATCTTTATTTATTTATTTCCAGAAAATGTGCAATGTGTAACTTACTGTACTAAGTATATAAAATTTTTAAAGGCATCCTCCCTATTACGTACCGTATTTTAATTTTCGGATATATATGCATATATAGGCTTTTATATGTAAAGCTCGCACTTCGTAAAGGATAACCTAGTTCATATATAAACTCACTGAACTGTATGCATTATGCTTCGTCGCGTTCCTTTGTTTATACAGAGCTGAGATGCATGGCCTGTACTATATAAGCCCAAGGTTGGGTTTTCTCTTTTGCTGTGCAAAGTTGTCTCCTATTATGCTGTTGATATACCTATTTTAAAATTCTCTCCAAACAATCTCCGATACAGTTAATTCCAAATACTTTTACGGAAACGTTCAAAACCGCATAACGGCGTTGCTGCGCCGTCGTGGACTATATAGAAGAGGTAGTTTAACAGCAATTGATTGGGTAAAAGCAATCCAGCGATTATAGGGCCCATTAAAGCCTATGATGTTGACAATGTATATTCCGTACACGCGTATATATAAAACTTTTACTTGCTTTTGGTCACAATAACATCGAAACAAACGCTTGTTTTATACCGTCAGCGTTCCAGAGAATAGCCATTACAATAATGGCCCCCTGTCTCTTTTATAGTGGTACTGGATCTCTCGACAGAGATTCTCCCCCAACGGATCTAAACTGCATACCACACATTAAGTGTTCCTCGGTGGACGATAAGTAGTGTCCTTTCTTCAAAATGTTGGCATACCTATACCGTATTATATTGGGCAAATGCTGCTGCGTGATCATGTGTCCAACTTGAAAAGCAATTACTATGATTTACGCCAGTGCTTTTAGAACTCGGGTACAATGTCGCATACTAGAGTAGTTACTTTACTCAATCCAATACCGTAAATCGCTAAACCCGTAACTGGTATTAGAAGAAGTGCAATGAAAAAAAGAAAAGCCATTACAACAGGATACAAGTGATGATAATACGTAATATTATAGACATGCTAGGGGAAGTCTTCACTATTTTTAAATGAAACATGGGATCCTGTTTTTCAATTTGGCAGCATGCAATTACAGATTGCCTTTCATTTCACATCTTACACAAATCTCTATCGGGTTCATTTTAGAAGAAGTATTATAATATATTCTTTTTTCATGGAAAACGGAAGCGCAAAATCCCATTTGTAAATAAGAAGCCCATCTAAACTAACAGAAATCATTCGGCATATGGTGTGGAAATAAGATTTTTGAATTAAATTCCTCTACAGGCATTATTATTGAGAAAAAGGTTTATATACCAAGTATGCATCATCCCTGTCATTGATAGAGAAAAGGGAAATTCATGATTCAAATAAACCAAATGAACTGTAAAAGTTATTTTATTTAAATGATGCATCAACTAAGTGGTGTAGAAGAGAATGCACATCATTTTACACTTTATCAATTACTTTTTGAGGTATCATACAATAATATCCACATAATAAAATGGCTTGAAAATTGACTGCAATAGATCAAAATTGAATCTTTCTTTCCTATACGTATGGGATTCTGAATGTATGGAAATTTTATTTAAACGGAGTATAAGTTATAAGCTAGTATGCTCTAGTATAATAATGCAATTGTAAACAAATATTTCACCCAAGGCTTGTGGAATCAGTAATATCCATTAAACTCCCATAACTTAAAAAGTGATTCCATTGGTAAGAAGTAGGCTAAATGAGGAAAAAAACAGACAGCTGCATTTCTTGTGTTCCAAATTTTCAGAGGATTGAATGATCAAAAGTCCTACCTGATTTATAGGCATAACTTTATATCTGGCATTACATGACAGATAGACGGCCCAGACTCTTAATTCTAAAAAATGCACCCTCATCCCCAAGGAGTTCATCTCAAAATTTCGGCAGCTGGGGAGCCCAGTGCCCCACAGTTGTAAATATATGGTCCTGCAGATCATTACCATGCAGTGTATTGGGAGTATCAATCTGCGTATGTTTGGATTATCCACGGGGTATGTTTGAACAATAATATTAACTTATGTATACGCCTAACCTAACATTACTTGTGCACCTATAACTTACCGGTACCGTACATTTTAAAACTATGTTCCAATTTAAAGTGGAATTATTGTTTTACAAACTTGTGGTTTGGAAATAAAAAAGTATAACATTATGTAGGCTATATGAAAGTGCTACATTATCATTCTGTAAAAAAAAAAAGTTGTGGTTAAAGTAACTATCCTATGATATTGTCGCATATCTACTCGAATTATTTATTTGGGTCTGTAAAATATAGATACAACACTCTCATAGTGTTTTAAAAACCTGGCTCTCATAATCTCTCACTCTGTATAAATTTACCAACAATGCGCAAACAACATCGTACCTACTGTTGAATAATATATTCTTATGCATTTTCCATGACCAGTGGACCTTAAAAGCAATATCTATGCGAGTCCTGCTACGTTCGTATTTATCCATAATTTTTAAATGCACCACGAAAACTTTTAAAACACATCTCAAGGGTCCTCGCATAGTACACAAAGTCCCCAGAGTCGTTAACACATTCGTGTCAGCTTGGCACGCCGTTCCTCTACGTGGACACCATATATATATATACAGAGCCTGACCCGTAGAATATAGAGGTCCACGCCTGCTATCATGCCGTATATCTAATATGCAAGGGCTTCGCACTCCAAGTGATGTCGCGTGTTCCACTTTTCGCTTTCGAAATCAATACCTTAACGGTGCTTCTTTCAAATTATGCAGTCATTGGGCTGCTTTTATGGCCACAGGACATTCAGAAAGTTTTTTTTCCTCCCTCACTCAGTCTTCTCTCTCGCCTTTCTTACTTTTTAATGCTATATAATGCGCGCTCAATACGACCTGAAATTGGGTGATGGGGTAGAGATAATGTTAAAATTGATTTCGGAATAAATCTTCGATCTAACCATTTGCCCGCATGTGGTAGAAAAACAAATACAAAAAACTAAATTAAGCCCTATTATTAGGTGGATTACTACGAAAAAAAAAGAGAATACAATTTCCTTAGATAGTATACAGTAAGCTGTATTATGCAGTAGGTTACCTCCAGGCTTACTCGTATCTACTGTAAAGAACGAGGTAAAGAACATAATTACTAAAAGTAACCCAAATTAGCGCATTGTGTCCCGCGAATAATCACCCATGTTTAAGATCGTACTCCTTAGAAACTAAAGCAAGAATATTTAAATGTACCTACTCCTATTCGTAATATAGGGTAGGCTATACCCGGTTTGTAAAGGATGTGAAAGCTCTATAATAGTTGAAATGTCATTATTTTTCGTGATCTCTTTCGTTGCTATGCACAACATGTAAATAACTTGCATAACAACACGTGAGAACCGAGAAGCTGAATGAAAACAGCCTGTATTTAAGTTGGCATATACAGTAGGCTGATTTGATTTGTAATCTTATACCGATGCGTTAGATCCTGGTTCAAACTTTTCCTATTTATTTTATCATTTTTCGTAGCATTTTAGCATGTTTATACGTAAGTTGCGAGAAGTTCAACGACACAACAACTCTCTGTTAACTGTCTCTGAAACAACCGTGTGTAGAAAGTAAGTCATTTACAATAATTATTAAAGTCCACCAGTATCCAACAGTCCAAAGTCCAACAGTATCCGATTATTGTAAAATTAGAAAACCTCGTATAATGATTTTATAAAGTGATTTAACAACACTTACCGGTAGTCATTTCGTCATTTTAATCTTAATAATCTTAGCCAAATTTTAGCATATTATAAAACGGCATTTTAAGTTACTTTCTCATATTGACTTCATAAAAAAAAAGCAATTGCAAGAGCAATTAAGAAGTAATATGTTTAACATTTCAGCAAATTATACAGTTTTGAATTACTTGGCACGTCATGGTGTGTTTGTTTTTTATTACCTCCAGCATCAAAATAATGTGTACAAATAATATCTTTAAGAAAATAACGGTTGTTGAGTAATATGCGAAAGACTAATAGAGTCAGTAATGTGTTAAAAGAAGAACAAAAAAATTCTATAATTATTATTTCCGCAGCGATGCAGTCTGGGAAGATAACATCAGCTATCCAAGAAAGAAAAAATCAAGGATGTACGTAAGGTGCAGTAAATTTCGCAATGCGGTAAATGCTCTGGATGAAATACCAAGGCTCTGGATGGTAAATGTCAAGGAATGAAGTGGTAAATCTAAGAAATGGATGGATGCAGACAGAAATCTATATATAACGACTCCGGTAGGGGAAAGTGTCCAAAATAACAGAGTGAACATCTTGAATATTTTCGGTCGCCTTATTTTTCCGAAAAAAGTAGACTTGTCCCTGCATAACATATCCAAATTTCTGCTTCCTACGACTACTCGGTATAGGGAAAGTGCCCGGAATCAAATTCATAAAAAATGCTGCCATCTTTATTTTGGCCGCCATCTTGAACTTTCGGTTTCCCGATTTTCCGAAAAAGTAGACCGGTCCCCGCATAACGTATCTAAATAGACCGAAGTCGGAAGAGCAAATGTCTAAAAATATGGTGTGCTTTTGTACAGTTATCTAATTCCGGTATGGATAATTTTCTCTATATACCAACCTTGGTTAATGCACATTAAGCACACCATTTTTGTAGACATTAGCTCATCTGACGTCGGTCTATTTAAACTTCCTACGACTAGGAGAAGTGCCAGAAATCGATTAAAAATCCTAAAATCAATTGGCGGGCTTATCGCAAAATGCAGTGATACATCTGCACATTTTGCACCCCGCGTGACAAAATTTCGAATTTAAATTGCGAAATAAAAAGTGTAATATTATGTTACGCTGAAGACTGTCGTGAAGACTGCAGAAGTATTTATCTTTAAAATATGATTGTAATAAGTTACACAGACAATCATGGTTGCCTCAAAAAAATCAATAAACACTTCCAAATTCGGGGACTAAAGAATTCCATGATTCAAAGACTCTGCTGCATGCGGAAGAATATCTAAGGAAAGGAAAGAAAAAATCCCCGTTTTCATCCGAGATTTATAAATATTGTTCCATATAGAAGCACAAAAGGAAGAAGAAGAAAAATAAGAAAAAGCAATAATCATATTTCTATTATCCAAAGTGCCGAGAGGATGGAGAAAAATAAGACTTCAGATGGGTTCTCTGAGTGAAACAAGATTGTCTTTCTCCTTGGGCATCATGGATGCTGCTGTATGATAATTTATGTCTTAGTGCAGCTTCATTCGAAGTCGGACTATTTATTAAGGATTTTTGAAAAGAGCACAAAAACAAATAAGGAGAAGAAACATAATCCTCTGGAACTATAGAGATAGTAGCTGTGTATTGTGTTTGGTAGAGATTTCGTTTTCTCTCTCTCTTACTTTATATCAAACAGAATCATTACCCCCAATTCGTATAAGCTACTGAATATTGTTTTTGCAAGTTCTTATACAGGCGATTTGTTAGTCTAGAACTTTTCTAAGTCGATATATCCAGAAACATGGATATACATTTCAGATTTTATCCTTCCTGCATCAATTTGAACTTGAAAAATTATAGAAAAAAACAACTTTCCAACTTATACCCTCCTTTCATGCTTTTTTTTTTCTAAATTCTAATTCACACTACACGACTCGTATCTGAAACTATTCTCATTAAACTATTCCTGGATCCCTGAACACCACGTAGGCTACTTCAAAGTAGTACTGCTCAGCACTGGGTTAGGTGGGTGAGAAAAGTTTCTGACTAAGGTTGGGAAGTGTGAATGAATTTTAGCATGAGTATAATTTAAGTTAGGGGAGAGTAGGGAGACTTGAGATGTTCTTTTTATTTCAGGCGCTAGCCTATTCTATGAGCTGAAATAAAAAGAATGTTTCAATTCTCCCTGGTCTCAAGTCTCCCTAATCTCCCTTACTCGTACACTGAAAGAAGAACAGAATAGCACCTGAATAGCAGCCTTTCCTTAGTACTCATATGTATCACAGGAAAGCCAAGCTTTAAGGTGAACTGAATCAAATGGGATAATTATTGTTGTTGTGTTTGGAAAAACATATTGGAATTTTTATTCAGTTTTTTAAACTAACTTAAAACTAATTATCTACTGCAAACTAAAACTTAATTTTTAACTTACTAAGTTACAAGTTACAACGTAAAACATAAAACTTACCATTTCTGTTCTCAATACTGACACATTAATTATGTTCTATCACATGAGATCTGAAAATAAAAATGGAATTTTAATAATTTCAAGCGCACGATCCCTATATAATATGAAATTTAAGTTAGTCATAATGATTTAAAACGGTGCAGAAGATATAGGCTGGCATGGCATATTTTCCGTTTGTAATAACTTTTGCTTTATAACTTCTGAAAATGAAACCTTTGTAATACAAAAGGTTCAAATTTAATGTGTTTAAGGTTAATATAACTTTATGTATATCCATATAACCCTAACCTTAAATAAAGAGAAGTATGCAATAAAATATTCAGGGACCTTTTTACAGTTTTTGCCGTCAGTATAATAATTATATTATTATCTTTATAGCATATTAACTTTCTGAAGTACTAATATTAAGCAGTAGTGCAGTACCTGTATCATATTTTCTTAATACTTTAAATAAAAATTTCATGAAACGAGCTAAATATCACCCCCTTATTTTTTCACTTTGGGCCTAATAACTTACATTCAAAATATTAAAATAACGCAATAGAATAATAACTCATAAAGAAATAAAATCAAAGATTTTTTTTGACTGATTAATTTACTTCGGTACTTCTTCCAAAATTTAAAATTCAGAATAATTCCTTAATTTTAAAATAATTAATTACATGTGTTTTTAACTTAATTTAAAAAAATTACAACTGTTAAAGTGAATCTTGCATACAACAATCTTCTGTCCCCGTAAGGGTTAAAATTGCAGGGCTGCCACTTTTTCGCGTAGTTTGCGATCAGCGATGTTAATTTATCTTGTTCAAACATTAAAATAATTATTACTTATTTAACTTTTGCCTATGTATTTTAAAACATTTTTAAAACATATTTTTTAAAACAAAGTTTGCAGTAAAATTTATTTTGAGTTGAGTTAGGAGTTTGAAATGTATTGCATGTTTAAAAGATTCATACGTGTTTGGTAACACAGGTGAGGCCAGGAAATGAGCACAACAACAAGTGGGTGATTACCTTTAAAGCTTTGTTATCAAAATTCAGAAATGGATTAGTGTTATATCTAAGAATATGCTCTGATCAAAGAAAAGATACTGTGTCACACTATAGCACTTAAAAGCAAATTACAGAAAGAGAGGAAATGCATTAAGTTTCTTGGTTTGTTTATATCCTCGTACATAGCAGGTGATTTTTTAAGACATGTAAATAGCTGATGTTGCCTGGGGTGTGTTTTCTTCTACTTTTTCTTTGATATATACCGACTAACGATGATCCAAAAAGAACTGGATTTTCAGCTTAGATGGCCACTACTTCTATCTTCCCCCCATGTTCGCTCCAGGACATATGCACGAGATGTGTCAAAACACTAGATAAATTGTGTTCCTTGTATGCCCCAAGGAGTGTGTTCTTTAACAAATATCAGCTTCACTTCCAGGACGTTGACCACCTTAAGGGAATGTCCAGTTGGGTTTTATAAAGCCCAACAAACTTATATAATACTGGAGGCATGCTGTCATGTAACATCTCACTCTACTACGACTAACAGTGCTTTTCTTCTATATCCATACATGAAGGGAAAGTCTTACGAAGTTTTGTCACAACTCGAAGCTAATCGAATGAATAATTCTGCATTTATGAGGTCTCGTATGAAGTTTTTTGATAAAGAAGCGTGTAGTCCAATCTAACTTGATTTATGTGAAGACTTTTTTTTTACTTACTCGTGAACAAAAATTATTATCATCGAATGCTTAAAAACTGAATCAATTATAATTACCGGTAGGCTATAATAATTGCAACTATCATATGCTATATCGAGACTCCGAGAGATCTACTCAAGATTGCGTGTTGCAACTTGTTCTAATAAGGAAATAGAGCGAATTAACAACATTGATGAGTGACAAGTATATATAGTAATTTTATCATTACAAGCATGATTGTGACATTGAATTCTCTCAGACCCTGACATATATTTTTTTTTGCAAGCCAGACATATAATTTTGGACAGTGCGTTCTTCTGTTATTCACATTTTTAGCTCATGTTTATCAACGTGGTACGGTATAGTACAGAGTAAATTACACATCACTAAATTCGATATTAATTCAAATTTAACACAATTTTTCTTCAAAAATTTTAACATGTCATGGAAAAAATAAACTTATTATGAAAACTTTATGAAACGAAAACAAAAATTGTAATTATGACAATATTATGTTTGTTTTTATTCTTTCGCCTTATACATTCAATGAATCATTTATAAAGAAATAAGTTAACCCAATTTTTTAACACCAGCATTCTGTCCTATAACTCAACAATGATAAAGTAAGTTACAGTACAGGTAGGATTATACAAAACCTTCTGTGTAGTGTGTTCCAAAATAATAGTCTACTAAATAAAGCAGCAGCTATCTAAGTTACAAGAGAAAAACTAACCATTTTTAAACTTTGCTTTTTAACCACAGGAAAAGAGAAAGTTATACGTGCGTAATGACTGATTTTTAGAAGCCAAACCATGTTGTGCAAAAGTCGCCATTAGCCGAAACGAGACAGCTCAGCAACACCCGGGCAATGCAATTGCAATGGCGTGGTCGTTATTGCGCGGTTGTTGTTTCGTAGAATAACGTCGTGCACGAATTTATAATACGTGTAAACGTCACCGCAAATGCAACGAGGAGGATCGCATGAAATACAAGGACGCAAGGGGGTCGTGAGAAAAATGGTGTTAGGCCATTCAAAAACCTACTTTTCTACATGTTTAGTCTGTATAACTCCAACAGGGAAGAAAGAAAATGGAGCTAACAGCACCACAATCTTGGAACTCTTGACATATCATTACTACTATTTTTCACCAAACCTAATAATTAAGCCTTATATAGGAAGAATTTTTAGATAACTATACAAAAAACTTTTTGACATGGAGATAATAATGGTCGCCCAAAATGCGAAAGCACGAACATAATAACTGGCTCTGCATTGAAACGGTATTTCAAATTCGGAAGGATATTTATTCAGACAGATATGGGAAGCTATTTTGGCACCGCACGATGCTATTATTACTACTCCCGAAGAGCTAAAAACATTAGTGGAAGTATAATTTACATTAGCGTCGTACATTTTCGCTTGTGTAAACCTACACCAGCAGCAGCAGCACTGAAACTTGGTATAACTCGATCTATATTATAACTGGTATTATAAGAATAGCCTAATAATATGAAAGTGAACAAAGTTTCACATAATAATTATTACTGAATTATGTTTTAAATCGAAAAACCAAAAATTGCATGAATTTCTTTTTATAAATTTTAAGTATCGGTATTGAAAATGCTTCAAAGTTCGCTGCGCCTGGATAATTAGACCCCCATTTTGCGAATGGTCGGGGGTCTTTGCTTTTGGAGGGGGGAGGGAAATCCATGATTATGAAGATGGGACATTGAAAAGATACACAGTTTTTGCCTGACTACTGAATTATTTCAAATCATAAAACGATTAAATTTAATGAACCACTCCCTATTCTTTATGAACCTTCGTATTTGTTAAGAGGGATTCATGGTGGTTTTATGTAAACAAACAGTAATTTATGACACAACCGAAGATAATTCGAAAAGTATTCAAAATATTATGTAAACATATATATCTAGTATCTACAACCAAGAGTACGTTTTTCTGCTTCATTTGACACCATAATCGGCTTCCTAGGACTTGCAATTTTCGAAAAAACTGCACCGAAAACAATGTCAACAAACTATATTTACGTCACGAGGAGGGGTTTGTTGACATCGGTGCAGTTTTTTCGAAAACTACAAGTCCTAGGAAGTCGATTCTGGTGTCAAATAAAGCAGAAAAACGTCCACGTTTACATAATATTTTGAATACTTTTCGAATTATCTTCGGTTGTTTCATAAATTAAATAAATTGTTTACATAAAACCACCATGAATCCCTCTTAAAACTCATTCTAAAATGAGTGCATTTTTACCATTATAGGACTTAATTTGAAATGACAGAGATACAGTAATGTTCTTAAATTAGCTCTAATGAAAATACATTCACACAGCACTACAGCCCTAATATTTTTATAGGAACATGTTTATATTTGAAGTGACTGCTGTTAAGTATAAAGTTAGAAACAAGCTGTCTGTGAATTCTAAGAATAGTATCTAAGAAATATTATATCATCTGGCAAGATTGGCGGAAGTCTTTTTAACATTTTAATTTTATTAATAATCTAGATTAAGATCTCGTAAGCAGTAAACTCGAGGTACTATCAATCAAAAATTTATATTCAAGTTTTGCATTATTACATTAGTTTCGTACACTAATTTCGCCTGCAAATCAAGATATGCACCAAGAATTTTTATCTTAATGAAACTAAAGAGAGAAAACTAATTATATGGCATCATCTAGCATATGCAGATTTTTGGGAAAAGCTAAAATGAATATTGAAGTTCCTTATACCCAGGCAAGTGCTAATTACACAAGTTAGAATATTATTATAGGTTATGATGAAGAAAATTTAGAAATCTCAGCTCTCCTCCCTCTATCATTCCTAATTTATGCATTCAACGTCTTCTCGACATGTTAGGATCTTGCCCTTATACTTTAAAAACAACTTCAAACTTTGAAATGCAATTAAAAATAAGGCAGGGTGTATAAATAAATAATGTTGAAAGAAATGTTTTTTGCTAAGTAGTAATGGAAAACAGGAATAATTTATTGTGCTATAATATTATAGAATTAAAAAAAAAACACGACAGAAGATATAATACTAACCAGGTCTCCTAAGATACTAATCCCCGGCAATACATTACTGCACCGCTGGGAAGCGAAACTAGTTTTCCGTCAGGCTGCATGGGTGTGAAGACAATGTTGATAAGAACACAGAGAGAGGGAAACAAAAAGAAAAGTGTATCGGTCATTAATGAGAGCTTGTTTTGTTTTCCTCTGATACCGTATATAATTACGGAATCAATACAGTGATTAAACATGGTAGTAGTAGCTTATTATCTATAGGTGATGGGAAAAAAATAATGATATCTAATTAAGCATACAGTGAAGGAGCAGCAAAAATGGTAGCACATACGTAATTATTACGTATCGTTTTACCCACATACTTCGTTTAGTTTATTTGTTTTTTTAACGTCGGCCTAATTATGCTACTAAGGCTAATCACCGACGCCAGGGGATGAGCCTTCACCACCTTCCTGGGCCAATTTTGCCTTAGGGACAGGATTTACAGACCTGTATGAGGGTT
>JAQGBM010000039.1:0-21303 GCA_034698405.1 Symphylella vulgaris | reverse complement strand
TATTTGGTTGCCAATTTAAAGTAAAATCCGCAAGATTTTACTACCTGTCGATTAAAAGGGATTTTACTAGGGGTTCACTTTTTCGCAAATTTTCACAAGATCGGTTATTTTGCTTTAAAGTTTAAAATAACTTTCTCAATTTGGATCTTTGAAGAAAACTAAATACACGATAATTATCTATATTTAATCACTCTATTTAACCACATTTGACTAGCTTAGCAGTTTTCTGGGAATAATATCACTTTAAAGAAATATTAACTGAACAAAACACTATAGGCCTACCTTATCATATTCAGTTTGCACGAAACCCCACTTCTTATTCCAGTCCTTCGATGTTTCGTTCTCCTTCCTAATCAACTCAGTTCTACAAAAGAAAGAGTGAAGTTTTGTAGCCTTAAAAATAAACCGCGTTAATTAAGTTAGGCTTAAGTTTTTAACGTTATTTAATTAAGTTCGGTTAACCTTTTAAATCTATTCTTTGCTTTGGAAAACATATCTGCAGCAACCACGACGTGTCTTGAGTTAGTAAAATTTACATGACATTATATAGAAGTTACAAAAAATAAATCTTTAAGGTATTATAAAATCTCACTAAACTTCTCAACATGCGTGCGTACCAGACGAGCAGACTTATCACATGGTCGATCAGCTGACGACTGCAGTGGCACCAGAAGTTCAGCCTCCCAACCACTCAAATTTAGAATTTTTTTTCGTCATAAGTTATTAATAAATAAGCAATCGATTATATACGAAAAATGTTATAAATGATTTTAATCAGAAGTGTTAAAATCAACTTTAGACCACTGTAATGGGTCCAGGGACAGCATGGGACAAGGGAAAATCAACCCGCGAAAAAACACGAAATTTCATCTTACCGACGAAAAACGAATTAACCTACGAAAAAGGTTAAAATGAGAGGGAAAGTATTGCATTAATACATTTATTTTTCGGTAGCCCCCTACCGTATAACTTAATAAAAAATAATGTTTCTTGTAATTTTATAACTACAGTACTTTATCGTAAGTTATTCGTATTTTGATCAGAGATCCTACACCTGCTCGAAAAGTTAAAATTTTCCAAAAAGAATGAACAAATTTATGAAAAAATTATAAACATATTTTTTAAATCACGAATTAACTCAAGAAATTCCATTTCTACTAACGAAATTGCATTTCTACTAACGAAATTGCATTTCTACTAACGAAATTGCATTTCTAATAACGAAATTGCATTTCTACTAACGAAATTGCATTTCTACGGTCAACGAAATTTCCTGTTTTTCTCAAGATTTAACTCACGAAATTAGATTTCTACTGGCGTGAAATAACTCACGAAAATGCCTAATTTTGCATAACTTAGGCTACGATTTTTAATTCGCGAAATTCTCGGGTCCCTAATATCATTATTTATACTCGTAACCATTAACCATTATTAGGGTTGATTACAAAATAAGGAAAAATTGGGGAAATAAAAAATTCACAACTTATGCGCTTATTCAGGGCTCGCTTGATCCCATTTTCGTAATGAAATTCCGCGCTTGCCTTTGAAGATTAATACCCAAAGTTACGGGTTCGAATCCTTTCATAAAATGGTTACAGGAATCAGCCTACATACATCACGTATAATATCCCACGTGATGCCACCACACTCTGCAGTTAATTATGGACGTCCTTCTTGGTATTAATTGCGCACTTCTTCCTCTAATTCCTAATTTACTTTAGCCTATCCTATATTATGCACTCTTTGAACTGAGTAAGTTTATGCAGTACCGTACTCACAAGGTACTTGGAATAATAAAATACGTCAGGGGAGACAGGTACCCTCCGTGAAATACCTACTCGCATATGGTCAATTATAGGCTAAACCAATGGATTTCAATTTTCATTCCGTCTTCGGGTTTATATCGACGTTGTCGCTCACCCCAAAAAAAACCGACATTAAAAAATATACAACAAAATAAAGCAAACTTACCGAACATGTACACTCATAATATCCGCCTTCCTACCGCCAGTTATGTTTTGCTCCATTTTACGCACGCAATTTTCTGTGGTCTTGATCGTCTTGATTAAAACTGATTTCAGTAACGTTACCGTACATTATCAGCTGATGCATTTATGTATCATCGTGTGTCACGCTGTAATTTAGTTTTGGTGCCATATGGTTATTTAATAACGTAATGGGTAGCCAAGGAATAAAAGGATGATTGACTTAAGGGGAGTTGGGAGATGACGGTTAAAAAACGAAAATAAATTCACGAAAAAAAGCGCATAAATTCACGCGCATCGGCATGCCATGCTCACAGTGCGCTCTGGTCGTACTGAATGAAATTTGTCACAGAAAACTAGAAAATCCGTAGCCTTCGGAAATTTAAAGCTGGCCAGCCAAAAAATCATTCCCATTGTCCACTGTAATTATCGACATAACGACATTGTGAGTCAGGCAGATTGTTAAAATAATGATGAATATAATTATGGACTAGGTAGATAATTTCGACAGGTTGCGCAACTTTTTTTTCGTGGGTCTAAAAAAAACCAATAAAGTTGCATATACACCTCTTTCACCGTCGCAGCAGCTGTAACTAAGCGCCACAACGTTGAATAAGCGATATACCACCGTTGACGACAAAAAAAAAGTGAAAAAACTCGACGGATATGGACGTGTGATACTCAGAAATGTCAGTATTAAATAGATCTATTTTAATATGTAAAAATATTATGGGATGACAGCATGAAAAACTCAATCGAACGTCAGTTTTTCTTAAATATCTTTTTTTAGATCTATTTAATACTGACGTCCATAATTTTATCCGTTCAACGGTTACGAAGCAATTATTTTAAGAGTTTTTCATTTTTTTTGCCGTCAACGGTGGTATATCGCTTATTCAACGTAGTGACGCTTAGTTACAGCTGCTGCAACGGTGAAAGAGGTGTACAGGTAGACTACGGTATTACGAATTGGCATATCCCTATACGATTTAAAAAAAAGATTTTTAATGAATTATGATTTTGCTGCGCCAGTGGTTGCGAACTTGTCCCTGAATCCGACGTGCGTGGTTCGAAGCCGAAATGGCGGCGCCTTCGGATGCGAGTTTAAACAGAGGTCCATTAAAATGTGCAGACATTCTTGCTGTACACACATTTAAAGAACCCGTTTTTGCCTCCGTTATCATTTCTAGGCAACATCACTCAATTTTTTTTTCTATAAAAAAAAAAACTCCCATTTCCTGGTTGATCTATGTTTAGTTCGTTAGTTCGTTGTCGCTCACAGAAACGTTTAAAAATCAAGTTGGTCAAAAACAATCTTTAAATGTATGGATTCCTAATTATTCCTGTGTACATTTTCTTATTTTAGGACCTCTAACTTGCCTAATTAAATAAAATCTATTCAAGAAATTAATGTAAATTCAATGAAATGGTATTATTATTTTATATAAGTAACATTTATTCAAAATATTATACAGTAGTTGATTAATATTTTAACAGTAGTAGAACAGACTTTGTTGAGCTACAGTATGGTACAGTATGGTCATTATACTTTACAAATAGGACTGATATTTATTTAGAAGTCAACCTGTCTCCTAAAATGTTTTTGCAACTTGTTGGCTTTGACACCCAATCTCATGTCATGTTTCATTTGATGTTTCCTCATAAAGCTGATATCCTTGGCATGGCGTATAGCAGCTTCACCTGTAGTCCCAGTCCATCCTAGTGCCTTGTACTGACCTAATACTCTCTGTAGGGCTGAAGTCTTTTTTACAACTGCTTTCTCTGCAGGTAACCTTTGCCTGAAAAAAAATGTACAATTTGAATGTTTATTTTATTAAGTTTATTTTAGTAACTCCAAGTTAAATAATTTTTTTGGATTTAATATACTTACTTGTAGTATATCATTAAGGATCTATGGCCAACTACAGAGCCAGAAGGTAACTTCAACTGGTAGTCATCACTTTCTAAAATCTGCTCATCTATCTCCTCATCAGGATTTTCACCAATTTGCCCTTCAGGGTAACTGCTTGAATAATCATAGAAATCAGAGTACTCAAGCAATGCCTTTCCCTCATGAAGCAAATTGCAATGTCCCTTGTCAATCATGTGATTCTGAACTGCCTTGGATGAATAAAAGGACCTTCCTTTCTCATTACACCATAGACAAATGTTGTCTACCCCAACCTTTTCTCCAAGGTATTTTATTAGTCCTTCTAGGTCTGTTAGAAAGTCTATGTCGGGTATGAAAAAACTATGGTCAGTTACCATGTGTTTAACATTTTCTTCGAGATTTGGGCTCTTGAATGAACAAAAGAGGCACTCCTCAATAGCAAGTGGCTCGCCTTCTACATCATCCCAATCCTCATCTTCATCATCGTCCATTTCAATGTCTTCATCAACTTCTGAATCCCGTCTCATTGACATGTGTTCCAATGGGTTTGCAGCGCTGGCATTGTCACCAGCTGTGGCTTCATCTTGATTAGTTTCTTCAATGGTTTTCTTCACCTGTTCCAAGTGCTTCCTCGATAGTGAATGATTAATATAGGAGTTCTCGGATCCGAAAGGCTTTCTACAAACACTGCAGAAGTAAGTCTTCTTGGGAAAACTGTCACTATCCTCATCAGGATCCCTTCCTATAGCTTTTAGTGCTTCAGAATGCTTTTCAGAACGCTTGTGGCTAAGTAGAGCATTTTCTGTCTTGAAAATAATTCTCATTTGAGGGTCACAGATGCCGCAATAGTAAACTTCCTTATCATCGCGATTTTTAGATGGGTCGCTGGAAACAAGGGCTTGAAATTTTTCAAGGGTGACAGTAGACATGCCAGCTACTTCTCTCTTTAGGTTGTACCTGTGCCATTCTGTTTTGTAGTGTTGTCTGTGCATGTCAGTATTAGGGAATACTAACTTGCAGGTGTTACAAACTAATTTAGACATCTTTTCTGAAATGAAAACAAAATATCAGCCTCAAAGCTTAGTAACATACCTTGCTTTATATGATGCAATCGTGCAATACAACTACAGCTGATGTAAAACGTCATTAAATTATGACATAGTAATTAAATATCAATTTACCTATTATCAGCGCCTCACAATTAACTGGTTATGTATTAATTACGTTTATAACTATTTTATTTTAAGCACAGCAATGAGAAATCAACAAGAAATCCACATGAGGTCAAAAAGATGTAAACACCACGCGTGGTGAAATGAGTTTTGTTTTTACTACTGACCACGAGTGAAATAGATTTCTATCAGGGAGGATAACTTCGATTGGTTGGTTCGTATAAAATTAGCAAATCAAAGAACACGTTTCTTTGTTAACATGTAAATACAGAGCGCATTCGTATTTGCGCACGCGCAGAATTATGAGCATGGCGAATGCGCCAAAAAGATGCGCAGTAACGATTCTTCCATTTTCATTAGTTCATTTTTGCAAACCCGAGGTTGAAAGACAGGTATGTATTATTAGAAACATAATACATGTGTACTGTTTTTAGTATAATTTATCAAGGAATATGTTGGGAACATTACACTGGACGTTTTTTTACGTTTTTCAGGTGGAGTGAAGACGTTTTTTCAACCACCGAGTCGTAAATCTGTTGGTGGGAGCTGACCGTGCTCGCATTGATAAATACTTTTTATTTTAATTTTCTGGACTGTTAATTACTGCGCCAAACTTTATATGACTTTATTAAGTTGGAACGGTAAGTTATTTTCTATTTATTCTTTATTATTAAGGTAATCGACCTAGATAACATTCGGCATTGTCAGCAGTAAAAGCGGGTGGGATTGTGGTGGGTACGGGTATGGGTAAAACATATGATGGATTAGGCCTAAACTGTCAGCTATAAAGTTGCAAATTTTTCGTTTATTTTTTAGAGTAATTAATAAAAAATCATTTGTGCTCATTATTTTATAATGTATCTTTATAGTTTTAAGTAGTAATAACACATTCGTGATGTTTTGTGTGTTAAAAATATCAATGAAATTTGGAGCAAATGAGTTGACGTATGGTTAAAATGATCTCTACCCATACCCATCACCAGATGCGCCATTTCTACTACGGGAGGATGTTGCATTTTATCGATCTAACCACTGCAGTAGGCTACAATAAATATATATTATTAGGCCTAGAATAAATACGACAAATAATATTTCGTTTTACGTCAAATCTATTTTTATATCACGTATACTATTCTTTTTATCACGTGATAAGTAACAAGCACAACTTTCAGCAAGTGTCTGAGCCTATTTTCAACATTGATATTGGTTAGGCTTGGGCTTACCATACTATTTAATTAAATTAGGCTCATCAGAAACAAACATCTGATAAAACTTGAACACATTTATAATAAAAAATACGAGTACTAAGGTTAAGCTACTTTCATTACCTATTACTATCACCTTGAAAAATAAAATCAATGTATAAAATTTAGCAATTTGATATTTGAGGACTGAGGTACGAAGTGTGTGCCATATGTTGCTTATAGCCTATGCTGGCATGTGGAGCTGGTAGCAGAAAATAGAAGATATCTGATACCTGAAACAATATGGTAGATAATATTGCACTTTTAAAGTCTATGAAAATTTAGTGTTGAGGATCTATCATCAACTTATTTAACGAAAGAACTCAAAGTTAATCAATTTATGAGAACTACTGGTTTGTAAAACATATTTTTTTAGATTTTATAGAATTTTTAACTTGGGTGATGCAATATTTAAGATAAGAAGCAAAAAATCTGATAATACTTTTTTTTTATTTTAAACGTATATAATTAACCTGATGTTAGCTTAATGGTGCTTGGATAGATCTTAATTTTTAGCTATTTTGTGTTACTACATGTTGACATTATTCTATGACACTGTGAAATTCTTAATCTATTTTTTAAAGTAAATAATGAATATCCTAGAAATTTATCTTATAAATTTTTTTATTTCCTAATCAGAAAATCAAATTATGGTGAAAAAAATTTGAACTTTACTGGAATTTTTGTTAAATTATGATATTTTAGCCTATATAGACTATGGGTTTATAGATGAGGGAAAATAGATTGAGGTGGTTTGGGCATGTGGTTAGAAGAGGAGAGGACCATATAGAACAGGAAAGTGATGAGTATGAATTTAGGAATGAAGAGGGGAAGGGGTAGACCAAAGCAATGCTGGGAACTAGTTATTAGAAAAGATATGAAGGAATGTGGAGTGGATGGGGAGATTGCTAAGGATAGGAAGGAGTGGAGAAGTAGAACTCGAAAGGCCGAATCCAACATGGGAAAAGGTGTGTATGATGATGATGATAGACTATGGGTTTAAAAAAAATAATTTTCAGTATCTGAATGTAATCGCTGAGGGAAATTAAATTCTGTATCCTACTTCCCATATCCTATTCCAATCCTATCTCCTAGGAGATGGACAGTTTTAACAATGTGTGTTGGGCTTTTGGTTTAATATTAATATACTTTTCTAAATTATTCAAATAAATTTTGAAAATATTAAAATTTATAAACCCCCAGGCCAAACCGATGAGTTTATTGTAGCTTATTGGATTGAATTTTTCTATTAAATAAAACCTATGTACATTAATTGTAACAGTGTAACTTACTGACATGGGATCAAATAAAATATTGTAATATTGATATTAATATGATAACTTTATTTATAATTAACAGAGGAGGTATTTCGTGGGATTCAACCAAGTATACGACAATCTTGGCAGCCAACTGGAATCAGGGACCCAAATATTTGTATGTCATCATATAGGAACTTACAGTCAATACCTTCAAGGTAAATATATTTGGAAATTTAAAAATTTAATGTTCAATATACTTTACAGTAAAAGACTAATTTTTTCCTTATTTTTTGGTTCTTAGGACAACTAAGTGTCAAAGTAATCGGCATCGAAAGTTACAACCTTTTAGATCGTGACTCTGATACCCTGCAGCCATGGGTAGTGTCAACGTCAACCGCAATGTCTCAGACCAATTTTACCGGTACAAGATGCCAAGGCTTCTTGCCAAAGTTAGTATGGAAATACAGTTTTGGTAATTTGGTTTTTCTTTTTTAATACTTAAAATAATTTTTTACTCATTAAGGTGGAAGGCAAAGGCAATGGCATCAAAACAGTTATAGCCAACATGCATGAAATTGCTAAATCCCTTAACAGACCACCCACATGTAAGTGTTCTAATTAGTATCAAAGAGATGGAATCTTTTAATTCAATTTATTTCAACTGACTTTAAAAACTTAAAAACAGATGTTTTATCATTTTATTAATTTACTCATTTCCACTTTTTATTTTCTTTCAAACATTTATTTTAATGAAGTTTTAATTTTTTTCAAATATGCTTCTTACACTTTTAGCAGCCCTGAACTGCATGTCTGCATACTCCACATACCTCTATCAGGACTGCTTTTTCACAAAAGTGTGAAATAAGTTTTTTATTTAAAAAGTTAAAAACTGTTTAATAAACAAATGTTTGGAAGAAAATAAATATTGGAAATTTCATTTTAAACATATTTTTTAAAGAGATTTCATCACTTTAATAATAAGAATAAAAAAAGAAGTTTAAATAAAAAATATTTAAATTAAAATTTTCAGACCCAACTAAGTTCTTTGGTTGTGAGCTTGGTGCCCAGACCCAGTTTGATTCGAAGAATGAACGTTATATTGTCAATGGGTCGCACGATGCTCACAAGCTGCAAGATCTCTTGGATGGGTTCATTAAAAAATTTGTACTGTGTCCAGAGTGCAACAATCCTGAAACTAACCTGGTAAGCTACAAAATTAATTTATTATATTAGGCCTACTAAATTATATGAATTCTAATGATAATTTTTTTAAATAATAGGTTATTAATCACAAACGTCAGATTGTTAACCAGAAGTGCATTGCGTGTGGTTACCAAGGACTCGTTGACCAAAGTCATAAGCTCATTCCTTTTATCCTAAAAAATCCTCCAGGTACTGTACCATAAAAATAATTACGGTACATCTAGTTGATTGAAAAACTTGTGATTAAATTATGTGTTGTTTTTATTGAAATTTAGATGCCCAACCTGTACCAGGCACAACTGCTGCAAGTACTGGTACTGCTACTGTTACTGGTACAGGTACTCCTGGCTCTGGAACAACCACTCCCAAGGACAAGACAAAAGTAAAAAGCAAGAAAGCTAAGAAAAATGGAGAGTGTGAAAAGAACCCTACTAGTCCTAAAGACGATAAAAGCGATTCTGACCTCGAGGAAAAGGTTTGTTTTCTTGATACTTTCATTTTTAACATGGAATTTCCTATACACCTCTTTCACGCCCGCAGCAGCTGTAACTAAGCTCCACTATGTTGAATAAGCGATACACCACTGAAACTCTTAAAATAATTGTATCTTCGTAACCGTTGAACGGATATGGATGTGTGATACATAGTGTTAGGAAAAAGAGGGTTGTTTTTATTTAGATTTTGGCAACCCCGGCTTACATGCGCGCTGGCGCAGTGGCTCTTGGGATTGCGCCCCGCTCTCTTAGCTCTTATCGTAAAAAGTTTACGAAGAGTTCGTACGTTAAGAAAACACGGTGTGGTGTATGTTTTTACTTTATTTATTTTATTATTGAAACTTATATTGGAGAATGGAAAATAAAAGGACTGAAATGGAACATTTTGACGACATCTTTATTTTATTTTTAATGTTAGTTTAAAGCTATTCTAACATTGTGGTAGCAACGAACGTGGTTTTCGAGCGAAGAATTTTGTCGTCAACCATGGATTCGTCTTCGAAGTTTTCCATTGAAAAGTTGGACAATAATAATTATGAGGACTGGTGTTATTCCGTACGAATGCTCCTTATGGAGAAAGGACTTGACGAATTTGTCAGCGAGAAACCCCCTAAAGAAGATGCGACTTGGTCCGACGAGAAGAAAGCCGATTTTAGTAGACGTAAGAATAGGGCGTTGGCCTTAATTGCGTTGACGGTGGACAAGGACCAAAAGCGACTAATTTTCGAAGCGGTAGACCCTGCAGTAGCGTGGACGAAATTGAAGTCGGTTCACCAACCAAAGTCCCGGGCTAGACAAGCAACTTTAAGAAAACAGTTTCTTAACCTAAAGTTGGAAGACGGTGAGCCAATGTCACTTTACATAGGAAGGGTGGAATCATTGGTTTCCCAGTTGAAGGCCGTGGATTATGAACCCAAGGACACTGAAATAGCTTTCCAATTAATTGCGAATTTGCCAACCGAATTCGACAATCTGTGTGCTTCCGTGTACCGTTTGAAGGACGAGGACTTTACTCCGAAGGCGATTAAGGATGCACTTATAGCCGAGTATGGTCGTCTATTGGTCAAGCGGAACGAAGCTGAAGAGGCTGATTTATCAAGTTCACTGAGACAGACGGTCCTGAGTGTGAGTGGAGGCCATTCCAAAGCACAAGGCAAGTCTTTTTCTGGAAAATGTAGGAAGTGTGGGCGAATTGGGCATTACGCACGTGACTGCCCCAAGTCTGAATATCGGAGCAGGACTTATGATGCTGGCGTAGCCGGAAGTCGGAAGAAGGATAGTAGAGGAGCGAATGTTACCGCTTTTCACAGTTCGTACAACTGTATGGCAACTGAGAGCTCTACGTTCACTCTAGACACTGCTGCTACAGATCATGTTTGTTCCCAGAGAGACTTTTTCGCCACCTACCAGAAACTTGATTCGGCTAAGGTCTATTTTGGTTCGACGGCAGTTCCGGTTGAGGGAAAAGGTGACGTAAACTTGACGGTTAGTCAGCCTAATGGAGAGTCTAGTTTCACGTTAAAGAATGTCCTACACGTTCCGAAGTCAACCAGGAATTTGATTTCTGGTCGTAGTATTGACGATGCTGGGTTGATTGCGAAACTTGGTCGAGGGAAGATTGTTGTGTCTCGCCCGAATGGAGAGAAAATTTTCGAGGCGAAACAAGAAAACAAGTTTTACGTCGTTCATGCGAAACAGCTTAGTATGAAGGCGGCGTACTCATCTTCAGGAAAAGATTCAAGGGTTATGATGACGTCAGAGAAAGAGCAACAGGGTCAGTCGTTGTCACGTTTATGGCACGAACGATGCGGCCATGTCAATGTTGCGTCCTTACGATCCATGAAAGGAGGGAACTTGGTTAAAGGTCTTGAGAAATTGAAGGTTCAAGATTTCGTCTGCGAAGCCTGTAGATTGGCGAAGTCGAAGAAGAGCAGCTTTAAGTCGTTACCTGGTCCGAGGTCAACGAGGCCATTGCAGCTCATCCATGCCGATTTATGGGGACCGGCGCCTACGCCATCAGCTGGTGGTGCGAGGTACGTTGCCGTTTTCGTTGACGATTTTTCGAGGCGAGCCTTCACGTATTTGCTCAAGAGAAAGAATGAAGTGGTAAATGTCTTCAGGCAATTTGCGAACTTGGTGGAACGACAGACTGGTCAGAAGATAGCTAGCCTGAGAACAGATAATGGTCTCGAGTTCTGTTCGTCAGACTTCGAAGAGGAATTGCGTAATCTTGGAATCAAGCATGAGCATACGAATACCTACACACCACAGCAAAATCCAGTTGCTGAGCGCTACAATCTGACGCTAATGGATGGTGTAAGGGTGTATCTTCATGGAGGCGCTATCCCTCAGAAGTTGTGGGGTGAATTAGTCATGGCTATTACCCACATCCGGAACCGGACTGTACACAGTACTACAGGCGAAACTCCAATGACCAGATGGGCTGGGTTTGTACCCACAATAAAGTACTTTCGTCGCCTAGGTTGCGTAAGCTACGTGCATGTACCGAAGGGTCGTCGAAATAAGTTCCAGCCAAGAGCAAAGACAGGCATCCTTGTAGGATACGCCCTGGGAACCAGGGGTTATAGGGTCTGGATTCCTGAAGAAAATACCACAGTCGAAAGCAAAAGTGTGACTTTCGATGAGGGACGAGTGGGACTAGACTCGCCAAAGAACCAAGTTAACGACCAGCCAGTCAAGGGGTCATCGACCGTGTGGCCGTATGAAGACGAGAGTTCAACTGATGAAGAGGTTGCGTCTTCGAAGCCGAGTCGACCCAAGACCAAGAAAGTTGAAAAACCGAAGCAGAAAACGCAGGACTCTGAACGCCCAAGTACTAGTAAATCACCAGTAGCTGAGGGGATACAACTGTTTAGCAAGCAGGTTACTCACCCTGAGGGCTGGTTGCGTAAAGCAGTTCCGAGACAAACCGGAAAGACAGCTGGGATGGTGGACATCTATTTCAAGCCTCCGAGTACAACTAAATGGCTGAGGAGTAGACCAGAAATAGAACGGTACTGTAGCGAAAATGGGCTGAATTACTGCGAGGAAGATTTTGACTGGGAGCGCAAGGTTAAAGATACAGATTTCGTACCTTTGACGATGGGCCAGCAAGCGGAAGCGGCTCTACCAGGGCAAAATCAGCAGGAAAAAGAAGAGAAGTCTACTGAGTCTGAGCGGGATTCTGAGTACGAGGCGTACTGTATGGAAGCGATGGTTCCCAAATCGTATGATCAATGCCTGAAGTCTTCGGAAAAAGACGAGTGGATAGGTGCCATGCGAGAAGAGTATGATACCCTACTTTCACGAAAAGCGTGGAAGTTAGTACCCCGAGAGAAAAATCAGCACGTAATAGGCTGTAAGTGGGTGTATTCACTGAAGAGAGATACTCATGGCAAGATATCAAGGTACAAAGCCAGGTTGGTTGCCCTGGGCAACAGCCAGAGAATAGGGGAGGAATATGACGAAACCTACAGCCCCGTAGTAAATTTCGTCCTAGTAAGATTTTTCTTCGTACTTCTCGTAGTTTTGCTTGGTTGGGAGCACGTTCAAGCAGACATAAAATGCGCTTACCTGTACGGGAACCTGAACGAGACGATTTTTATGAAGCAACCCAGGGGATTCGAAATCGAGGGGAAAGAAGAGCAAGTGCTACTCCTACAGCGATCCCTGTACGGCCTTCATCAGTCTGGGAGGATGTGGTTTAAAGAGTTAGATCACACTCTGACGTCAATAGGATTTACGAAACTACCTTCTACGAATTGTGTTTACCATGCAAATGGGAACATCTTCATACTGGTGTATGTTGATGATTTGCTAATCATGGCGAAAAATGCAGATCTGCTGAAGGAGACTGTTGACGTGATTTCGAAGTGCTTTGATCTGAAAGTACTGGGACCAGTCAGCTCGTTACTCGGAGTTGAGTTCGAAAGAGTCGACAACAAGACCTACAAGATGGTACAGAAACAGTTCATCGTAAATTGCATGAAGAAATTCGAGATTTCCGTGAACTATAAGCCAGCTGTACCATTGGTGCCAGGAATAATGTTGTCGAAATGGGACTGTCCCGAAACCCAGGAGGAGAAAGACAAGATGAGTGTGGTACCGTATAGAAACCTAATAGGCTGTCTGCTCTATTTGGCCCTCAGAACTCGGCCAGATATAAGTTATGCCTTAACGGTTCTCTCACAGTACAACTCAAACCCAGGAATAAAGCACTGGCAGAGGCTAGTGGCTTTAATGCAATACGTATATGGGACCAAGGATCTAGGCGTAGTTTTCAACAGCCAAACACCTGTGTTATCCCTGGATATCTACGTTGATGCGAACTGGGCTACTAGTCATGACGATCGACATTCCGTTGGAGGGTATGTGGTATTCCTGTCTGGAATTCCAGTAACCTGGAGGACTGTGCGTCAAGAATCTGTTTCGCTTTCGACGATGGAAGCGGAATACGTCGCCCTGAGCGAAGCGGTCAAGGAGACGGTATGGATTGGAAGAATAATCCAAGACTGTGATAGTGTGCTAAACGTGACCCTACCAAAGCCTGTGATTTATTGTGATAACATATCAGCAATAATGTTTGCTAAAAATGGAGGGGAAAATGCACGTTCAAAACACATTGACATTCGATTCCATTTTGTGAAAGAGGAACTCGAAAAAGGGACTTTTGAGTTGAAACCCATCAGTTCCAAGTTAAATATTGCGGACATCTTCACAAAAGCTCTGAGTAAACAAAAGTTTGAATTATTCAGAGCCTCTTTAATTATGTAGGATAGTTAGGGCATAATTAATCCTCCTCATTTGGGAGAAATAAAAATGGGGGGGAAATGTTAGGAAAAAGAGGGTTGTTTTTATTTAGCTTTGGCAACCCCGGCTTACATGCGCGCTGCGCGGTGGCTTATGGGATTGCACTCCTCTTGCCGCCTCTTGCTCTTGTCGTAAAAAGTTTACGAGAAGGTCGTACGTTAAGAAAACACGGACAGTGTATATTTTTACTTTCGTTTATTTATTATTGAAACTTATATTGGAGAATGGAAAATAAAAGGACTTAAATGGAACAGTTGACGACATCTTTATTTTATTTTAATGTTAGTTTAAAGCTATTCTAACAGGATTCAATATTAATTTTTTTAGCAATAGTTTAACATTTTTACGGTTAAGTTTAGTATACCGGTATTCGGTAACTTAATATTCGGCTGTTTCGGCAGTGTTCTGTGCATCCCTAACCAATACCATTATTATAGGTATTTTCTAGATTTCTTCGTGCCGGTATTTTGGGTCGTAGTAGAAATGGACACGTTGTTTTCATAATGGACTTTGGAACAATGGATATCCGAGGTAAATAATGAGGTAACTATTTACTGGTACAATATTAACTTACAATTGAATGCTCTTTAAAAACGCGTCTTTCCTAAGTTTATTCTGTACCGCTTTGCATTGCCATAAACGAAATTGTTCTTACGCCAGTATTCCTCAACAATAGGTCAACTTGTAGGTCAACAATAGGTCATCCTGTTTTCGTCAGGGTGTTGTCTAGGGCACTCCATCCAGGACAATCCATCCCCAACATTTCGTAACAGTTGTTCAGGTAAAGTTACAAGTTATTGTGGACGAGTTTCTGGGTATGAAATTTTGGGGATTAATTGTCTGGGGACGTATTGCTCGGGGACCAATTGTTCGGGTACGAATTGTTGGAGACCAGTTGTTGGGTACGAAATGTTGGGTACGGATTGTCCGGGGACGAAATGTTCCGGGGACCAAATGTCGGGTACGAATTGTTCGGATACGAATTGTTGGGGATGTAATATTGGAGACAAATCTTCCGCGAAGCGTGAAAATTAACAGGACGGTTGCCAATCGCATGAATATTTTGCGCTCTGCGGAGAAGCTAACCCTTTGCCCCGTATTGAATTTGGTGAAAGACCCTGCATAGTAGCCCCTGTAGCCAATTGTATAATTGGCTAAGAGCGGCAGAGTTGGGGGCCTCTGTTTCAAATAACCAGGGCGATGCAATATTGTATTTAAATTTGTGGTGACTACTATTTGTATGCTTTTCTTTTTAGGTCTCTACAAATGTGTTAAATTAGAAGACACGATAAAGTACACAACATACCATTTGGAAAAAGCTGTCGCTATGTTAGAGGAAAACAGATTCGAGGCGCCGGTATAATAAATAATACGACCGAATTCATATGTCCGGTTAGACCGCTCTAAAGTCCATGTGATTCATGGACTTTAGATCGGTCTGAATTTCAGGCTAAGTTACCATACTAATTCATAATTGCCCCTAGACTTCTTGTTGTTGTCGAGTTTTAAAGCGTCTGACCCACTTGTTAAGCCTATTTTTTCATGGTGTCGCCACGGTTTCCGCACAAGTATGAAATAAATTATTCATTAACAAAGTATTCATATAATTTTTTATCAGAATATATTTATCATATTTATTTAAAATCACTTAAAATATAATGAATGAAAAGTGGAAATTAAATGTATTCATAATGTAACAAGATAATTCAACGGCGCTCATCGAAATAAACTATACGCGAAAATTGGCAGCCCTCTGCCAGATCGAAAAGTCAGTTCACATCTCGAATCGCTCAAGTTCATTGTTTACTGGGCTTTTGTCTTTAATTTTTGGACTGAAGGAGTCCAAAAATTAAAACTCTACAACAACAACAACCTAGACTGTCAACAAACTTTAGATCTAGCAGTTATTTAAACGGTCATAATTATGGCCTATAGATATGCAATCTGCACCAGGGTTCGGAACCGGAACCGTTACCGAAATCTCTAAAGAAAAAAAATTGGACCAGAATCGGAACCAACGATATTTTTAGGCAACCCCATTAAATTGAAGTCTTTTTTAAAAGCTAAATTCATGGTTCCAGGTTCCAAAGGAACCGGTACACCGGAACCTTAATTTTTTTTTTTGGAAGGACCGGAACAAAAACCGGTACCAAAATGCTGTAACTTGGAACCGGAATCCGAACCAAAAAAATGAAAAGGTTCAGAACCCTGTTATGCACAAAAAAAAAAAAAAATGAGTAGTAGGCGTAGGCCTAATGAATAATTTAAATTTTATGAAAATTGATCCAGCTATATAAGTTGTTGTTATTATTTGATAGAAAGCTGGAATTTACTTCATTTTCGATATGGAAGGAACGTCACTTAAACAAATTGGAAACAAGAACTGTACGTATATAATTTTGTTTTCTTAATTTTAATCCTCAGCAGGATGACTCCGACTAACCTACTAAAACTAGAAACCGTCAGGATATACTTGAGAATTTTGTTGCTGGGGGTAGGAGCGCTGCCATATCCATCTATTCTCATTGATCGAACACGTCTCTACTCATCATGTAATTGGGTTTTCCATTGACTACATGTTACAGCAGTTAGGCTTACCGTTGAATCGTGATGCTGTAGAGTTGCTATTGCGCTTGCCCAGAAGTTGTGCACATGCGCGGGCAATTGATCTTGTACGATAAGAATGGGCGTCAACTACCCCCATTGCGCCAGAATAACTCAAGGGCATCCTGGCCTATGCTAACTTTAGTGCCTGTTATCTTCGAAATTAATTCTGTGACCTATCATAGGTTTCAATGGGAGGACCACTATTTTTGGCAACTTTAGGGCCTCGTATCTCCCGAGTTTCTTCGATTTTTAACGAGGTGGGGGAAATAATGGGCAGCAGCCAGGAGCTGCAGCCAATTTAGGATTTTTAATCGATTTCGGGCTATTCATTCCTTAATCGTAGGAAACTGAAATTTGGTTATGTTATGCAGGGACCAGTCTGCTTTTTCGGAAAAAAATCGATCGACCGAAAATTCAAGATGGCGGATGTTTAATTTTTATAAATTCGATTTCGGGCACTTCCCGTAGTCGTAGCAAGGAATTATAATACTCTCTCTAGGTAGGTCGTAGGAAGCTGAAATTTGGATTATGTTGTGTAGGGACCGGTCTAATAACTCTATACTTTTTCGGGAAAAAAAATCTGTCGACCGAAAATTTAGTTTAATTTTTATGAATTCGATTTTGGGCACTTCTCGTAGTCGTAGGAAGCTGAAATTTGGATATGTTATGCAGGTACGGTGCATCTCTGATGCGGAAAAATCGCATTGCGAAATTTTCCACAATCCTGTGCGGCCTTGTTTTTTTTGCTTTGCCTATTACGAGTGTCCCCTCATCCTTCGTAGGCTTTTTATCTCCATTCTTATCACCGTTTGTCATATTTTCTTCGCTTTCAGACTCGGACTCAGAAGACTCGCTTGAACTTTCAGAAACTTCCTAGGCTTCACGTACCGGTGAGAGGCTAAGCTTGAATTTCTTTCCGGAACGGTGAATTCGTGGCATGCAGTCGAATTATTTTAAAGGCTTTTTCCCCTTGTCGCCATTAATGTTCTATCCTAACTAACTTAGAACATTATTATTTAAGGTTATATTAGCTTAATAGGAAAATAATACACACAGTCAATCCATTTCATATCAAGTGCGTGTTCAGCTCCAACACGGGGGATGATTATGAATTACGAGAAGATCGCGTAATGAGTGCGGAGCTGATCTTCGCTGCCAAATTTCGAGCACCAGTTAGCTCTTTCGCGCGTGAAGAAATTATCAAAATGCGCGAACGTATGCGCGCGAAAATAATATTTCAAAATCAAAATTATAAAAGATGGCCGTATCGTAAAAAAAAGTCTAATTATTTTTGATAATTTAATAGCTTAAATTATGCCGAGTTAGTTTTTTGATTAGACATAAAAATTATTATAGTATCAAGAATGAATAATTGCTGGGATACCTTACCAGAAATTTGCCTGGAGAAAGTATTTCACCACCTGAAGGACCGAGACAGGTTCAATGCATCTCTGGTGAATAAAAGATGGGCCAGCGTATTCAGATCTCCGCAACTGTGGCGCAAAAGGACATTTAATTACCCTTCCTACCCATCAATTTTTGGCGACGGCCCGGCCAAGTTTGCCCTCAGTTTGGGCGAGTATGTTAGGGAACTGGAGGTAAACTTCCATGGAAAAAAATACTCTGGCTCAATGGAATCCTTGACAAATTTTTTCTCATTTCTGCTAGTCGTGACCCGGACCACAACCAGCCTAAAAAAACTGACCTTTACGACCTTTTGCTGGGATTCTGCTGCCTGGGAAAGCTCCTGGAAGAGACGCAAGGTAGAAAATTTGCTTAGCGATTTTTTGGGCTCCCGGAGAGAATTGGAGCACTTTGACATGACTGGACTCGAAGCGACTCCCGAAATTGGCCTCCATTTTCTGAGTAAACTGGCCTCAGCAGCTCGGGGTCTGAGCAACTTGCACATCGTAGACTTTTTCGTTCGAGGGTGCGACGTTGTAAGTTTTCCCCTTTACCACTACGTAATGGGATCATTCAAGAATCTCCGAGAACTCCACGTTAACTACAACTGCATCGACGGGAATATTCTCGAGCGGATCGCGACAAACTGTAGTCTTTCGCTCCAATTCATCAATATCCGGTGGATGGATCATTACGATAGAATAGTACACTTCATTCCGGACTCCACTTGGACGTATGTGAGAATGATGTGTCATCACCGAGTAAAGATCGGAATAGTCGTGTCATGGTCCTTAAATGAGGACTTCTCTTACATTATTCCCGCGGAAATGGGACTTAACAGTTTCTCCTGCACTATCATCAATCCTATTGACAATGGACTAATGATCGCCCTCTTGACCAAACTGAATCTCCATTTTCGGGAAACTCTGGACGACCTAAATATACGTTTCAATGTCAATACTTTCGTCCCCGCCCGAACGCTGATCGAACTCGTTTCATCGTGTATCCATTTGAAGAGATTCTCTTTCGAGGGATTCACTGCGCTTCAGACTGCCAAAGATCTGTTTCAAATTCTGACGACGAGAAATATTGAAATCGTAAGCTGCATCTTTTTCCAGATATTTCAAGGCGTCGATACCCAGGCGGCCGTCAACGAGATGAACGAATTAAGCAAACAGTACTCGAGTAGACGAGGAGGAGATAAATTTCACGTCTTTTTTTATTATCCTTAAATATCGACTCTACTGTAGTGTATATATAGATAAAATTATAAGCTTACATAATTAGAATAATTAGAATAATACTTATACTCTTGATAAAATTGAATGTCTGTCTGTTCTCTATACTGTATAGGCCTACAATCCTACAGTTTGGGGCCGGGAAGTCGACTGCGAGAGATCGACTGGTCATGTGAGTTATTTTACTTATCCTCCACCTGGAGATCGACTGGAAATGTTGAGATCGACTGACCACGAGAGCGACAAAAAAAGTAGCACTGTGTGAGTGTGTGTTTGTTGTCGCTGTCGTGGTCAGTCGATCTCATGCCCGGTCGATTTCCCGGTTGAAGGGCGCAAAAGTCGCTCTGGCTACCAGTCGACCTTCCAGGCCATAAACCCATGCAAATACACCGTTTTGCCGAATAAAATAGAATAAAAGAAAATAGTTTGGCATATTATTGTTTTCCCCCTGACAAGTGACGTCATTTATCCGCGTTTTTTGTAAAACGCGTTTTATAAATCGTTATTTCCAACTAAATAAGGCAATTTTTACGATTGTATCATAACGTAACATGGTTCCCTATTGTGGTAGTTTAGCTCTTTACTCGGATCCCAACTATTCCAACTCGGAATGCCTGCAGAGCGGGGATAAAGGCGCGGGGAATGGGCCTGAAGGTTGGGTCGTGGCGAGCAAAAACACAAAATCGTGTTTCAGGAAACATATTGCTAGAAAACGATCATGTGACTTGTTAAAAACAAATCAAAAGCACGGGATGACGTGACGTGCTCGTTTTTCTAGAAACAATGTTCCCTGAAACACGATTTTGTGACTTCGTTTTCGCCCGCCCTAAGTTTACAAAGGTATACGAGTATAGCTGAAATCTTGTTGCAGCCAAATCACATCTATATAAAAACATTTCTTTAAAAATAATCTCGAACCAGAAAATCTCCAGCATAATATATTAAAGTTCAACATCATTGAGTTTAAAATAATATAGCCTATACAGTATTATAAGTTATTCACTTTTGAAGATTTGCTCTTGAGATTTTTGAACTACCTCTGTTATGCAAACATCTAGGGGCCTACCATTTTAAGTTACCTGTATACGAGTAAAAAAATAGTAGTACCATTGGAGTATACGAAGTAGAGGACGAGGTTATAGGGCATCATAATATTTTTAAAGGATACAGTCTCATAACAAAGAATACAATAACAAGTTAGAATTATAGGCCACACAAAGCACACATAATGTCAGAATTACATAGCAAAGACCTATACAGAAACGTGCCGGACATAAAAAGACATTAAAAAACCTCAACAAGAACTTCGTGCCGGTGACACTTTTGACACGAGCCGGTCAAGAGATCTTTTAAAATAAAACTTTCCACAGCACATCAGCTTTTATACTACAGTATATCCCTTTTCTTTCCGAGTCAGTCACCTCGTTAAGAATTGGTATATATACATTTTTTTTTCTTGATGGTTAAAGATATAAAGATTCTACAGCAGGAATGAGGTAAAAAAAAGTCCTGTGGTGAAAGAGATACTAAGCTTTTCTGGTGTTGACTGTTGGAGATGGATTGATGTTTTAAGTCCTTTAATCCTAGGTTTGTCAGCTCTTATTTTCGTGCTAGTACAGAGGGCTTTATATGCAACAACCAAACACTGACAGGTGTTGGTACCACCGCGGAAACGATGAACGAATTTTTTTTTGGAAAAGGGTTTTCAAAAATGAGTTTTTTTTTTCCTTTTAGTTTTTATAAAATACAATATTTTTTATGTTGCTTCTGTTTGTCGCTTTGTTTTTAATATTTTATGAAGACCTTTCTTCTTTTTTCCTTCTTCATTTATTATTTATTTATTTTTTTGAAGGAAAAGATAAAATATTATAGGCCTAAGACTTGAATTATAGTGGAAAGTGTTTTCAGTTTTCATACAATGAAAGAAAAATAAGGTTTTAATCTCTGTAAAATAATTCTTTTTTCATAATAACTTACTTAGCAAAATACTGTAGATT